>QNGE01001460.1:38685-137882 GCA_008508345.1 Paragonimus westermani | reverse complement strand
TATATATATATATATATATATATATATATGGACTACTTAAAACACTGAGGCCACAGAAAGCGTTGACGCTATCAATCTCCTTGCCTGATCGCACTATTAACGTGCGGAAGGTCGAAACCATTTGGTTGGTCCGTTGACTTATTGTTGTTGTGTGCAGTTTGTATAAATTTTGCCGGTTTTATGTTAACGACTGATGAGGGTAAATTGAGCTGTTATCATCTCGCAGTATGTCTCCTTTTTCTTGACTAATTGGAAGTATAACTGATGAGTAGTCGGGGATTTGGTTTATTTTCAAATTGACCATCACTCACATCTGATCGCAGCATTCGCATTCAGATAGACTTTCCGAAAGAGTCTGGCTGGAAAGTCTATCTGAATGCGAAGACTGTGATCAAATGTGAGGGATGGTCAAATTGAAAATAAATGGACGTAATTAAGTTGAAAAAGTGATGGAAAAGAGCGAGTAAGAGGGAATTGTGTTTATTCTGCCTTCTGGTTTACAAAGCAGATCAACATCGAACAATAGATACAATATTCTGTTCCCGAGTATCGCATTTCTTTCGCGTCATTCTAATCCTATGTTTGGCAGCAGGCAAATTGTTCATACTTCTTTAATTGCTTCTTAAAAGAAATGATTATACGCTTTATTTAATGCTCAACGATAAGCACAATAACATGAATTCGCCCTTCTCAAATCGATTACAACCGAGGGAGTACTTGGAATTACATACTATTTTTCAAAGTGACTTCGGTTTCTACGGCGAATCAGCCAGTACAGTTGCGTAGTCGGCGCTACAAGCAAGTGACCAGTTTTCTTTACAGCAAATGTACTTTCGACAATAACTAATTTTCAAAAATTTCTGATTAAGGTGTCACTCGGGTGGAGCTACATGATAGCAGCCTAGTCTTCCTCCGTAGATCTACCGAGGAAACACTTCGGAAGTAGTTTTGATGACGACTTGGCAAGCGGAAAGGTTTAGTTGCCCTGCTTTAAGGACATGTCAGTTCAAATGCCAACCGATCTAATGAAACGGTGATTTGTCGTCCATTTTGTCGGTCAAGGTGTGTTGTGGATTAGGGGATATGTGCACACACGAGCGCACACAAGTACACACGTACACGAATTTACAAAACAGTCTAATATGCGTCTATCGGTCTTGAACTGTGGGATGAATTTTCTCATCTATCATCCTGTTTACACATTGGGGTTGTGAGTGTTCACAAGACCCTAGTACTGTCCAGGTGAACATCACCAGTTCATATAGTTTAAACTTTCGATTTTGAGATGGCTGCAGACGGCTTCCCTTTAAAGTTCTGGCTTTAAATACTGTCGACGCTTCCTGATGTGATGAACACAAGAAGTTATCCAAAGCAGAAGGAAACTGGTCACTTTAATCCGACATTATAACAAATTTAATATTCAACGTTGAAGGGCAAACCCGATTACAATTTGTCGTTCTCCATATTTTCACCATAAAAATGGTCTTACAGGCTTGAGACAACCATAACTAGAATGTCATCAATTTTTTCTAACAAGTGGCCTAACATGTTTGGATGAAAAATCGTGTTTGTGTAAGAATGTTTGACTAATTAATTCTAACCTAGCAAAAGACTGCATAAAACTCGTTCATCTCGTCAATTAAATCTGAATGTCTAAGCGGAACTTCACAGTGGTTAGAACTACATAAAATTGGATCAGAACACTCGGGGATGTACATGATTGTTTGCATTGTGGGACGTTTTTTGTCGGAAGCCAAACAGTCGCAGCCATGTGGGAGGATCATGCAAAATACTCTAAGCGAATACAGTTAGTTACTTGGACTTGCAAGGTCGGTTTCTTCACAGGTTGATAATGGAAATTATCAACCGGTTGACCGCTTCGACTCGGCGTACCTGAGTCTAGATGTTCCTCACTGAGCTGCCGATGATAAGAAAGAATGAAGACGACACAAAATTTATTGAAATCAAAAAATCGTCATTAGGAAGTTCATTAACTCACAGAGGATGGGTGCAGATAGTTCAGATTAATACCACCTTACTTTAAGTTACCAACGTCCGAGAACTATAGTTGGTGTGAAGTTGCGCGTAGGTTTTTGAGACGAGGTCGGAGTTACGACGTTGCAATGTCGTCAAGCCAACAGAGCAGACATGTGTGCATAACTTTTTTGCCTTTTTGTATGACCACTTTTCCGCAAGAGGTTCTGCACTACTGCTGAGTTCCAATAAGGGCTAGACCCAAGTGTGGTGTTTTATTTTGAAATGAGCTAAACAAACGGCTTAGCTGAATTCGAACTGTTGACTGTTGCCGAAGCCATTGGCATCCGATTGGGCAACCCTGACCTCTGTGCTCAGAAGCAATTCGTGTGGACACTTAAACTCCCTGACCCACAATCAATCAAGTCCACGATTTGGAACAGTGATTGCGTAACTGACAGCAATCACGTCGTCCTTAACTTATATTGACCGTTTTCCGAACTCACCCGAGTCACTGTTTTCATATTTATTGTGTTGTAATTAGCCTGATGATCAAACATAGAAACTGTCTTATTCGCCACTCTGTCGTTCTCATGAATTCGTAAACTGTAGCCAAGTTCTAGCGGTGCTCAGCTCGAAATCGTGTTCACTTACTTTGAACAACATGAGAATTTGATACACATAACATTGCTATACAACACCGAAATATTGATAGTTAATAGGAACTAAGAGATACAGGCTTCCGATGGAGAATCGATCGTCTGTAGATGAGATACCGACGTGAACTCCTAATTCAAACAGCCAGAACATAGTGGATTGTTAGCACAGTACAATCTAATGTTGACCAAAAACGGCGGATGAGAAGAGATGTATTCATACACGCGTGGGTGGTTTCTAAGGCTCACACAACAAACTGCCGATAGATACGTCATCCACATTTCTGATATAATAATTTCTAGATTTACTACGTAATAATCCAATGAAAATTTAGTTACTGTGACGCTGTTTATATCCGTGTTATGACAGCTCGGTTCTTTAGAAAACGAGCAATGCGTCTGTCTGATCTGGTCAGCACGTGGTAAGTGGGGGTTAAGCTCTTTAAATTACACTGTTCACCTAGCACTATAAACAACGCATACGTGCTTGTATATCGATAAGATTTAGATGTGACTTTAACTAACGTTTGTCCTGTTTAACCTGAATCGGTTAAATGAATGAGTTCCAGCCGATTTGTTTTGCACAGTCATTTCGTAGTCAAGTATTCTAGAGAAGGAACATATTTTTTTCGAGTTAAGTATTTCACACAGCCTGAGAGAAAATAAGTAACATTCGGTTGATAGTTGTTTCCACTCTGTGGGATTAACATGTTGGGGAAAAAAGGGGGAAATTTTATATCCTGACTACGTTCACCATTTAGATCGATTGGCTTTTCCAGTGTACACAAAAGTTGTTAGGGAAGAATTCATTCCTAGTGGTTTATGCGAAGATACCGGAAAATTAGCCCGAGTTTAACGTCACTTCCCTTGTCAACACTATTCATATCTATGTGTGTGTGTGTGAGCGACTGCCGCGGAGACTAGTCATATAAAGAGCTGAGGTTGGAATTATGAGTTTTATCCTTGTCTTACAGCACAAATGAAACCAGAGTGTTACATCTGGTCCAGAAACGTATACTTCATTTGGTGACCCATCGAAAAGTTAAGTCAAACCAGACGAAAACGTTATCCATTTAGAGTGTTAGATAGTTCAAGTGTACATTACGCGACTAGCCTCAAAGAGGTGAAGTAGACAAATGGTTTACTGTATCAGGTTTATGCTCATGTAAATACAGTGATTGCAAATCGATATGAACAGTTAGGTAGGTTGCTCTTACGTCCACATTTACACACAACTCCCTGATGCTTTTATCCTAATCCCTGCTCTGGCTCCATTCTCTGCGCACGCTGTGACACCTGTTGCAGGTTGACGTACTGCAATCACATGACGTACAGACGTGGTCAACTCACTGTGACCGGGCGGGACGCTTGTGGTTGGTCTGCTGAATATTGAAGCTGGCGCTAACTGAAACATAGTGAAGAGGCCTCACAACTTGGGGCAGAAACTAGTGAAGGAAAACCGGTTTCAAACACATTATTATTATTATTATTATTAACAAATCTGCTTTTCATAACCACTGAACAACCGTATGTGGTGAGTTACTGTTGCCACCAAACCGGTCATGAGTTGTCCATGTATTCTTTTTACCCTTAATCACAAACTGTTCATGTTACCAATGATTCTAAGGTTGGTTCTTGTTAGTGTTGACATCTTGTTCGAACTGCTTTAGTTACACATGAAATGAACGGTAGCACTATTGGCTGTAAAATTACAGAAGCTGGTCTTCGAAATTTCAGTGCGTAAGGCAGTGTGACCCAGTTTCTTCTCTATCTAAGCAGATGGACCGTGGAAACCGAATGTCTACAGTGATGGTCAGATACCGCCAGACTATACTGTTGATAACCGAACTCTGTGAATATGATTGGATAGGCAGAAAACTGTACAAAAAACCTGCTTAGATGCATAACATTCCTCAGCGCTGCAACAGCATCATTTAACAGAAACCGCTAACAAGGGACTGTGGTTGAGCATCCGGTGGTACCTTACGTGAAATCTGCTGACTCACTAGTAAACACAGTTACTTCCTAAACATATGGCCGGGGTTCACACCGCGGTCATGGCAAGAATAGTACCTGACGAGCTCCAGCAAGAGCTAAACTCGAGTTTGACACTTTTTTTAAAAAGGGCTTAGCAGGAAGATCTATGAGAATGAGGAAGCTGTGATCAAATGTGAGTGGTTTTCAATTTACAAAAATTTATTTCGTTAGGACAAGTTGTCAAAATGGCGGAGACCAAACAAGGCTCATTGTGCTCTGAACGACATGATCTAGTTCTCTAAATTATTTGCATAAAACCACTGTCAAGATTTCGACCTAATTCGCGCAACATTTTCTGAGGATATTCTTTTGTTTAGCCGTCAACTCGTTATCAGTGCCAGGTACCAAGTTCAAAGGCTAAACTTGACATAAAATACTGTCTTTTTGAATTCATTTTTCGAGTATGTTCTTTTAGGAATAGAAAACTAGTGTGCAATCTTCCAAAACATAGAGTATAACAGAACTCTAGCTGTTCAATGGGATTTTGGGTGGGGGAAACATAAGTTGGAACAGCTTGTTCACAACACACTGCAGTACACGATTTTCGCCAACCTGATGAAACTAAACATCTGCTTAAGACGAACACTGTGGCAAGCGTAACCTGGATACAACATCTCCACTGGACCGTACACCAGTTAGGCACCACAATACATCGCATTTCATACACCTGTCATTTGCTTGGTGAACCAAACGTAAATACGGCATCTGGTCACCTCACTCGACATTGACCAGATCAAGATCAGCCGATCAAAGTTAGGTAACATGAACAACGCAGCAAGATGTCCTCATTTAGGCAACGTTTGCGTCCGTGCAGTTGTCCGCACACATTTCTGGTTGGCAGAACCTCTACCAGATCTGAAACCGACGTGTACCAATCGCACCATCCGTTCTGGATGCGTTACGCAAATGTGAATAAAACTGTACAAACATGTGCGCTTGACACATATTGCAGATAAACGGATACTACCATAACGTTGCGAGCAATATGTAATGTTCCACATTTTGCTTGCCCCAGTTCAACACTCATAAATTTATTTGGACATCCGTAAACTTATCAGCGTCAGTACACATGACTGTATTGTGGGCTAGCACTAGGTGATTGTGGAGACTCCTTCTCGAAACAGACATCTTTTCTCTCTGTTCTAGCTCATCAGATTTAACTGGTCAAACTACGATCCGCGTCGTTAACTTTCTTGGTAAGAGCTGACACTCTTGTGTATTCAGATAGCCGCCCGGTGAGCACTGCTTGAAATGAAAGCTCGAGTTGAGGGCATTTATTTCAACTCACTCTTCGGCTTTCGTCTTGGTCAGTTAGACAGGATGCACAATGCTGGCTCTTATCCCAAACCGTCTGACGTATATGCAGATATGCATAAGCACTATTAATCCCTTCCAAAGTGTAAAATTTCCTTGAATCCAACGAACCCTGTGGAACAGACATACTAGTCTGGTTAGTACTTCTACAGCGTGTTTTCTAATGCAATATATTACTGTCATAACCCTCACCGTACAGAATCATTCAGAACATTCTGTGCTGGACAAGAGGGTTTCCCATGATGTCTGCAAGTTTTTACTATCACTCTACCTTTGGTTTCTTACTTCCGCATTTACAACTTACTCCAGTGCGCTACTCTTCCCGTCTCGTTCAACACGTTGTTGTTGGACTTAGTTTCGAACTGATACAAAGATCAAATTACACCCGGTCGCAGTTAAAAAATTTGTATGTTGAGTATTTCTACAATACATGAATACGGAAAAAAAGAATACGTCGCGAGATACAAGCATCGAGTTTACTCTCATCAGTAAATTACATAAAATATTCAGTTATAAACCTTCAGCATATGGCGACAAATTAATGGAATGAACGAATTTCACACCGGTGCAATCACGGTTGGGTAAACGGTGTCAGTGACACGACAGAGCGAGTGATTGCGTCAGCACCCTTTATCAACAGACGGCCGATGCTTGACACACGATTGGCAACGCGTCGGAAGACGTGACCATCTTAGTGTTGCGACTGCGTATTAGGATCATAAACGATGTGGCGGGATCAAACACATGATATGTCGCGATTATGGGTTTCGTGATCGAAGCTTCCGGATTTCTATTCGGGTGTTGGTATGCCGACCCAAGTTGAGTCATTGTGTGCACTAGCCACTTGAGGGTGTGTTCCTCTTTTCTCTATCGCAAGTTTCGGTCCGTTCTGCCTTTGTATGACTCACCACAGCTGCAGGTGAACCGGTAGGTGACATGAAGGTAGCCATCCGAGAAAGAAGAACGGGGTAGTGAATATTATCCTGCCGGGGGGGGGGAATAACAGACGCAGTTCAGCGCAGTCAGTGACAGATTTCTACTTGTGGTCTCCCGCCTAAGGAAGGTTGATAGAAACCTGCTCCTTCCGTGCTGACTGGGGTTGAGAGTTGGCTACTCGTTTCTTGCAATGAGTTCCAACAAATTTGGCTGCAAATCCATCCACAAACAAAACATTCCTAGAGAGCTTCTCTTCGAGTTTTAGGCGGTCGACCATGTATAGTTAACTCGCTCGGTGAAAAGACGTCCGTACTAAACCACGTTTGTACGCCACGAGAGCGAGTGAAGAGAATTGTGGGTACGGCCCACTCCATTTGACTTTTCGCTAGACAGACCGGTAATGTCTACCATCTAAACGTCCGAGAATAAGGATATCTAAGAATGGCAGTGATTTGTCTAACTTTTTAATAGGTGTCAAACAGATTTCGGCGAGTGGAGTTAAACTAATGTAAAATGGTTATGAATTGTTCGAAATCTGTGGATATTAAAATTTTGTGGACATACCGTTTGTGAAGCAAAGAACTGTGAGTACAGTTCGTTGGTCCACCTTCCACCATTCAACAAAAAATATCATTCAGTTTTAGAACCAACCAACCGTCCATTGCTACACCATCAGCTTACAAATTCACCCAACTCAAACCGAACATTTTTCGAATGCATTAGAATTATGTCCTCAAGGTAGTCAATAAATGAAGAAGTATTTTGAATCAAATTCAAGTTACGTAAATAAACAACCGTTTCATGTAGTAGAACGTTTGTGAACCAACGACAGTTGAGTACATCTTTTGTGAGGAACTCATCGAAATATCTCCCAATATATCACACAACTGAAAGGAATCCTTCACGGAATAAGAGTTGAGAGCTTTACAGATGAGATCAACCAGCTGAATTAGCCATCTACCGAGTCTGTGGTTTTCTGAATCAACTATGACAACGGCAGGTGTCAGAAGAATACTAGTTTTGTGTAATTTGGGTGATTTTTTCATTTGCGGTGTACAGGTCCCAATCGGTTTAAGGTGTTCATACCCCCCACTCATTTAAATCTCTATGCAATAAAGGGGTTTGCGGTTTCTTGGATATTCTTCCCCTACTAGGATGTTATAATCTGACGTAGGGTTTGCTTTGAACTTCTGTTCAACAGCCAAGACGGTGTTCATTTTCATCGCACAATCAGCTTGTCCTTGTCTATCTCAGTTGTTTGGTGACTCCATAATGTTGACACAATAAACAATCTTGCTGGCGAAGGGTTGACGGTAGAAACTGATGCATTTTAGCATGAAACCAACCTGTGATTTCTGGTGAGGTGGGATACAACTTTTAGCTAGTAGTATAGGTTACCTAAATGAATATGAACCGTTAACTGGTTGGCTTTCTTTGAGGGAATTTTGTATTTTAAGCCCACGGAAAGTACTTGTGGCTATGATTATGTGAACTGCTCACTTGACAAGTTGTGGACACTATTCAGGACATTACTAGAAGAAATGGTTTTGTTGGTGGTACGATCCAGCAAACCTTGGTGATGTGTTTGATCCCTCCACATCGCAGTCGCAACACTAAGATGGTCACGTCTTCCGACGCGTTGCCAATCGTGTGTCAAGCATCGGCCGTCTGTTGATAAAGGGTGCTGACGCAATCACTCGCTCTGTCGTGTCACTGACACCGTTTACCCAACCGTGATTGCACCGGTGTGAAATTCGTTCATTTCATTATTTTGTCGTCATATGCTGAAGGTGTATAACTGACTATTTTATGTAATTTACTGATGAAAATAAACTAGATACTTGTATCTCGCGATGTATTCCTTCTTTCGGTATTGATGAACCAGTCGAAGGAACTCACTGTTTCGTAGTTCCACAGTGTTTGCAAATCCACAACAAACAGTGAGGGTTTGCGAATACGTTAATTTATTTGCGTCATTGTTGCAGTGGACCGTCACAATGTTGATCTAATTGTAAAACTGCTGCTTGGTAGCTCAATCGACCACTGACTGTGGTCAATACAACGATATCCACCAATCGGGCACCAATGTTTGAAGCAAAGGCCGCCAATAAATTCTCGCTTTGTTTTACACATCCAGTAGAATAAACCCTCAGCACTTCAGTTATTACTTATCCCTACAGTAACATTACTTTAGTGTCATAATAGAAGCTAAATGATCATAGTGTGAATCGCTTGAATGACGGGAACATATCGAGAGCAAGAACAACTGGTGTATTATACGGTCTTGATCCATTGACTGAAACCCAGACATAAGGTTCTTTGTTCAATTAAATTCACATCAGACAGATAGTAGGTTTTAGAGAGGCAATCATTTCGGGAGGCGTTCGACATACCTGATATAGTCTTTGAAGACAAGTTAGTTTTGTTTAGGCTAGGCGGCAACAGACAAATTGAACTGACAGAAACTCTGTAACCAGCAGCCAACGAGCGACTAACACATGGATGTTTTACTTTAGATGAGACCGAACTGTGAAAAATTAAGACTTCGACTAGACCCGAACCAATGACAGAAACTCACTTTGCTTCGGGAGTACAGTTGAAGGGCGGTAACCGTGTTACGGTGGCACGTATAGAATCAAACTGAGGTGCTAGTTGATTCAGTACGTTCAGTTCAGCCATCCGGAGGTTAAATAAACGGGAAATTCGGCTTAATTTGCAAATGTGGCTATGAATTTCGTACACAGTCCCGATGGTTTTTATTCAAATGCACGAAAAGGGAGCTGTCCGACTGCTAATAATGGATACAAGCAATTGGTGTAACGAACGCTGTGCTGTAAGTGTAACCCTAGACTTGTTGAACGTATGGGTTGAAGCGCGAAAATGAAGGTTGTTAAACTGTCCATTTGCTTCTGAGTACTACTGTTACCAGGTTGAACGTGCCATGCTGCAGGTTCTTCTAAAAATTTGCGAAACATCTGAACCAAAAAGCGTGCAATTTAAATTGTTAACGGGGTCATTTTCAGCACAGCAGTAAATTTTGCGTGTCAAACATCTGATTCCGTCTGTTTCGCTTAATACAGTTAAAAGAATATTGTTCTCATCCTTTCGAAAAATCATCCGCTGTTATTCGTACACTTGCTTACGGTGATGTTCGGTTAACCTAATAGTGAAGCGCTGGATTGAACTGTGTAATCAAATTGGAGGGGTTAATTTTAAGTAAGGTCACATAAGGCAAATAATGTTATTAATCCGTTCACGAGATGTAGGTACTTTGACAAGCAAAAATTGCACTAAGATCCATAATTTTATTAATCAGGCTTCACCTTCCTTTTTCCTCCTTAACTGACAATACTGTCGATGATGATTGTGAACGTGGTGGATGGTCTGAACATGGAACGAGTCCAGTTGACTGACATGTGAAACTTTCTGATACCAGACTATCATTTCCGGATGCAGAATTTATCATTTAATCTTTACTCGAGTGCTCCTGCAAATCATTTGCCCCTTGATCTGTCAGTCTTATATAAACTGTAAACTATTCTGGTAGAAATTGGTGCCCAGTGGACTAAAGAGTAGATTTTTTGGCACTTAAAACTAGCTGTTCCGCTTGGGGATTATTGTCAGCCCATGTTTCACAATGCTGCTATTTAAACAACGCAAATCTGAAAATCAACTTTTCAAGCTCCGTAATCTTTTCAGTTACAATAATCATTTTTAAGCAAGTATCGATGTTTGGGTGGATAGATAGCACAATTCTTCAAGTCGGTACAAGAACAGAATTTGTCTGTCACTATATGAAAGCATCTTCGGCAGACAGATCAATAAGTGATATCCAGTAAATTTGTCATAACCGGACGATGATACTGTCTGCAAAATCTATTTGAGCAACAACAAACAAAAAATGGACCTTTGTCGTCTGACTCCTGAGGCTTGGCATTACATCATCCACATACCTTTGTGATCGACCGTTTGAAGAAAGTTCAAGGTCACCTTTGCACTGACCGGTTAAGAACCAATCAAAGTAATATGTTCGCAGTGAACAATACTGTGGCGAAAATTAGCTGAATATCTCCCAAACCACGTTAAAGCTATGGATGACACGCAATCTTACATTCCGAGAGAAACAAAGGAGATTGAAGCTTACTGAACGTGGCATTGGTACACGAACGTGAATTTGGACTAATTTGGACCCTTTTGTGAGAAAACAGGCAAGGTTATGGAAAAAAGGTACGGACGTATATTCTTCTGCTTACAGTTGCGTGCGGTGCATATCGAAGTATCCCATCCACTGAATACTGGTTCATTTATGATAGCTCTGTCACGGCTCAATGGTTGCGAAGGTTGATCAGAGTCCATTTTCTCTGACTACACTATCGACTTCGAAGCAGCTGAAGAGGAGCTTCGAGATCGTGTTTGCAACGCAGATGAAGAATGTGTCAGTGAAAAGCTCTTGGAAAAAAGACACCATTTCAACTCACCGAAAATAAGTCACCTGGGTGGAGTATGGGAAAGACTGACTCGATTTGTCAAATGCGTTTGGAGTGCAATCTGTCGAGAGTAACAGGCTAACGCTTAAACCCCGCTGACTTCATAGGTCGAAGTGAATCACACTTTAAACCACCGACTGCTATTTTCTGTCGAGGTGGACTATCCTGACAGTGTCACTCTAACCCCCAAAATATTCACTTCTCCTAAAAAACAATACAAGGTTGAGTTCCGGAGCAAAACTAGTAGACAGGTACGCTAGACTTTGAAGAAAAGTGAACCAAACGACGACCGTTTTTTGGAGGAGACGGTTCCAACAGTACTAGTGTTATCTCTGCAGGTCCGTCAGAAGCGGTTAACAAATCAACACAGTTCCTAGGTGGGTGATGTTCTGGTTGCGTCAGGCAGGTTGGCTGGAGATCAGTTCCTGGAGGTGATTACGAAGTGTGGTGTAGGTACTTCTGAACTCGTCCGTACTCTTGAGGTTCGTACAAAAGTAGGTCTGTTGATGGGTTCGTGAGAAGGCTTTGTTTGTTAGAGGAGCATAACTTGTAGACATTATAATTTTCCTGGTCACCAGCGTATATATTGAGGATAACGATATTCAGTATCGGAAGTTAGAAAGCCTGAACTGTGCAGCATTACCAGTGACCTATCAGATGCAGACGAATTTTGGCGGACGTTTTAACCTTCCTGGTCCCCGAATTGAGAAGTTTTGCTCCCCAGTGTACATTGCCTATTCCAATTATCAGGCAGAACATTAACCTATATGTCCTAATTATCCCATTTTGTTTTACTGAACAAATTCGTCATTAATCGTTTGCAGCGTAGATTTAATATTTCAAAAAGTCCACCACAGGTGACAGCACATACAACGTCCACTGTCGCAAATCGAAACACACTAAGGTCTACCTCACAAAATACGAAGACAAATCAACAGGAAACATGCATCGACACAACGCAAAAAAGATAGTTTAAAGTGAGATCGTCTCCCCGTCCGTACACATATGTACGTATATACAGTAACCGAAAAAAATTGTGCACATTGAGTAGTGGACGGTTTATTGTGGCACTTCAAATCTGGGCTAGGATCCGTTATTAAACATATATATATATATATAAACTACAAGTTAGAGGTGGACCGAAGTTCACTGGTTGCCGACCTCGGGTTATGGTTGTCCTCTTCCTCAACTCGTTACACGGAAGCGGCCAGCCTGAGTGTTCGAAGACCTGAAAGCAAGCTGAAGAGTGCATGTGCGGTAAAACAAAATGGTGACACTACATGCGTTTACACAGTTGGCCATTCTTGACCTGGCTCACATGCATGGCGGTCCACCTTTTAATGTGCAAACTCCATTTGGAATGCACTGATGTTGTTGAGCGAGATTAGTGTCGTGAACGATTCAGGTCTGCTTAGGGGAATTAGTTACGTACTACTTTAGCCGTACTGTAGAAATACATGGGTTCAATCATGCTCTCATTTCGGGGATTCGTCTTCAGACTAAGATTAACTGAGCGATTATACCTAGATCATTACACCAGATCTTAATCTTACTGTTCACGACTGGTATCAGTCAGTTTATGCCGCTTATGAACACCATAACATTGCAACCCAGCTGGAGCGCACAATCATCAATGAGAAGGGTGGAGGCTATTCTTAACGGACACGCAACAGTGATCAAACAGTCGACTGCAAATGTCCTTTTCAAAACGATGACATAATTGAGTAATGGTGTTCCTCCACTTGAGAATGTTCATTACAAGGAACATTGCATTTTATCCGATCCCTAAACTGTTTGCTTCAGGGCAGCACTTAAAAGTGTTTGATTGTTTAATTGAAATAAAATGTTTTGATATGCGTCGCATACACAGCTTGCAACCGCCAGTTTTCAGCCTGGCTGATCACGTTGTTTGAATGCTCGTGCCAAACTCTTTTCTTGGCTAGCCGAGTTAGTTGTGAACAGATGACGGACGAAAGTAATCACATGTTCCTACAATCATATGCACACACCATGTGGCTAATTGCAATCTGTAACAATAGTCCAATGCGAGCTATTCTTTGAAAATCGGGCAGACTAGTAAAAATACCAAAAAATATCTGGTGTTCAACATAGGCTTCATTACCGAGTTGGTGTTATTTTGTCCGAAATGTCAGCCGAGTATAGATTTATAACGTAAATTACACCAAAATGTAACTGTGTCCGCATGCATCCAACACCAACGGTCAGTCAGAACGGCGATCTTAGTGATCGTAGCCACGACAGTCTGCCGACACGTTTCGTATCGCACATGACCCAAAATTGCACAGCTGAAATGTACACGTCGGGTGGACAACACAGTTCGTACGTGATAATCATCGGCTAAACTAGACATCAGACAAGCATAGTGTCAATTGGAATTTTAATTGTACTCACTAATGTGTTCTTAAACAAACGGAGCAATGTAACACGAGTTTTGTGGGTTCGAATTCACTGAACTACCGTTCGTTTCGATTTTTATATTCTTTGGAAGATACCATTCTTTCCACAATTTAACAGTAAAATGTAAGAGACCGAATCGGTAAAGCCAAACAGAAAAAATCGGTTTTTGAGGTGTCAGTATGTAAAAAGACAATCAGGAGCAGAAATCCATAAAATATTTCGCAACACCTTTCATTGTAAGCAGCGCATTATGTTTATATGACTGTCTCTTAGACCATACACTTAATTTGCATCACAGTTTAAAACACCAGAATCTCCTTTATTAAATTTATTGCAGCACCGAAAACATGATGTTTATATTCGACATAATCCCGACAGTCGGAAAATATACATTCAAAAATTATCAACAAAAAGAATTGTCAATACTGTACAATAAAGTGAAACGTTCACTTTTGCACTACACAAATGTGGCTTTGTTCTGTTCTGTGAACTCTAACTTTTATTAAGTAAACAGTCTGGCTAGATGTTTGCTAGTTCATTGCCTTCCATGTCGTCGAAATTTCACATACGTACTCTTCACCCACAAACATCACTTCTCGAACGAAGTGATACGCGTTTTGGGTAGAATAACTGGCTTGAAAGATCACTTCCTGAGCTCCTAAAGCGACCGGTTTTACAACGTGTGCTCGCCTAGCAACAGACAACACACTGCCAGTTTAATCCTCATTCACTACCATTCACGTAGCTGTCAACGTCATACACCCTGAGGATTGTAGCAACAGTTCACGTCAATTAGAGTCGCTTGTGGGTACGTGTAGCTGAATCACCTCAAAAGCGGGTTCATATTAGTTATCTACATGCGACATTTTAGGTACTGTGCACTCGACTCGTGACTGGTCGAAACCAAGCCATGACTCGATCGTCCTATGATGCAGTGTACTGAGGAAGCTTCTGAGAGTGGTCTAACACGAATGATGAACTGTCATTAATCTACCATTCTTAATCTGAATAACGACTTCACCCAATATGACCGTGTTCCTAATGTTCATTTCTTGGTCGTCTACCTAAGGTTGTTGCAGCTCCAACGATTAACTACCGAGTTAGTGACCGTTTACAAATTTGTTCACAAGACAATCAGATTAGGTTCAAATAGCAGAACACATTTCTGACTGAAAGACAACAGAAAGTCTGTTCGTTGTAGCAGAACTGGTAAATCAACGAGGTACACGGCTTCGTGCTTCAGAACAGATTACATAGAAAGCCGAGGGGATACGAAAAGAGAGTCAGATTTCATATCAGTGTCTATAAATGAACAAGCATGTATATCAAAAGTTTCCGAAAGAACACAGCAAAAATGGCAACTTTCCTAGTTTAATATTTCATCAGGCTAGGTATAACTGACTTAAAACAAGCAGATTTTGGCTACCCAAGTCACGGCAGGGGAACCAAACCACTTCCCTAATGGCTACTTGAGTTGTGTTTATGGACTGCTTCGTGTACATCCGGCTACCAGGTTCTTCATAGGAGAACACAACTGCTTAACGTGAACGAGATATTCATTACAGTCTTTAGAAAAAATCATGCAATAAGTACGTCAGGTACGAAGTTCAAAATGCACGTCACGAACAGTTAGAAACGTGAAGTCTATGAGGCATTTGAAAATGCTGCTACATGCACAAAACCGATTGCTTTGAGGTCGTCCATCTTGCGATGCGCGAATCTTGAGAAAAGCGTCAGCACTGATTGTGGATTACTTCAGTGAAAAACCACCTGAGTTCCACGTGGCTACTGAAGAATCAAGTGTCTGGAGTTTTTAATCACATATTAAAAGCTAACTTGATTTGACGAGTCTGTTGTTGTGTCGAGAATGAGAGACAACTAAATGAGTGAGTCTGCAAAATGAGCGTGCACTGAATTCATGACTCATCAACCAGTTTTGTTAGTCAGTTCACGTTGGTCCGAAGTTCAATGAGTTGATTATTAGAAAAGTGAAGACTGTGCTGATTTTCTTCACAGTTTCCAGTATCAAAATTTTTGTTTCCAACCACTTTTTGATAACACTACAGCAAGAGCACAGCCGACTACTGCAATAGTCCAAGATTTATCCAAGTTTCTATCCCGATCCTGATATCCTTGTTCACTGAAGCTCCACCCGGTAAAGTCTACTTTTTTAACTGTCTGGAACTTGGCATGAAAATATCAGAAAAAGTGTATTCGTTTGGAGATATAAAAAATGTTTTCCACCGAACATCAGCAATGTGCCCCGAGCTAATCTACGACATGTCAGAAGGAGTAGACGCAATGATCCTTCTGAAGGTAGAAATGTTTGCTTTCGAAAACAAACGAAGATTTTCTCTGTAAATTAACAATCTGTACATTGTCCTATAAAGAGTGCATACCATTGTTTGTCAGGTATGTGGGCACAAACATGCAAGCCTATTTTGCTATGCTCAACTTCGACACATCTGTTCTGTTGCATACATGTAGTATTCTCGTCGAAGAACAAGGGCTCATCAGTAAGTATCTAACGAGAACAAGTAACATAAATGAAAAGTTAAAATAAGCTTTCCCTGAAGTGAAATTGAAAAGATAATTGGAATAAAGTTCATGCACTGCCACAGTGTCTTTTCAACTAACAGAAAGAATGTTGAAAACCGTTAAAAACAATAAGAGGAACTGATGAGTAGTCGGGAATTCGGTTTCTTTTCAAGTCGACCACCACTCACATTTGATCGCAGCCTTCGCATTCAGNTCTAGTGATTCTTTTCAAAAGAGGCTGGCTGGAAAGTCTATCTGAATGCGAAGGCTGCGATCAAATGTGAATGATGGTCAACTTGAAAATGAGGGGAACATTAGGTCATGCTTGAACTAACTGGCCTCTTTTCTTTGGAGACTGCACAGATCGCTAATTCTGCAACGCAAAAGAGAAAAGAGGTAGTTAGTTGTGATTTAGACGTAAACAATTTTCGATTTCACTTAAAGCATGTGTAATGATTATTATGTGATCGCTGAGTTACACGTAGCCTGAAAACGAATTCCTAAATTGGAAATACTACTGAGCCCACATATTTCTACGTTACTAATAAGGAAATGCATAAGTAATTACCATAAGAATACCTCAATCTTTCACGATGATCATCTCGCTCAATAAAATCAGTGGACTCCGAACGGGGCTGGCAAGGCTAAATGTGAACCGTCATGTGAGTGAGCCACGCCATGAGTAGCCATCTGCGATGGAAACCATTACCAGCAAATCGGTTATGTGAAATAGGCGTTGAGGAGGATACATGGATTAAACGTCAGGCTGGTTAGTGGTCCAGGGAATGCAACCAGTCGGATTGAATTTTCTCATTCTGGGGACCAACACATTTACAATATGTATCGCAGTAGTTGGGAAGAACGTGCGTGCAACCCGTGAACTCTTTATCCAACTTCTATCATTCTATGGAGAAGTACTGGTAAGTTTAGCGCAGAAAAAAGAGTGGATCACGGTTTCCGGACTGATCGATAGAGAAGTCAATTTTCTTCACTTCGCGTGTACAAATACGCAGCCTTAACGTGCGGAATGTGTCTGTTTGTAGAAACAGGTACAAATCAAGTTAATCAAGACTGGAATAGTGTTACGGTTTTTGTAACCAAAGTAACAACATCAATGGACAAACTCACTTAGTTTGTCGGAGTAGGCAATCCTGAGTTTGTATTCGGCCCGGCAAACAAGTGAACTGAGATTTAACACACGTTGCATACATTCTAAATAGCAGGAAGAATATCCTATCTGAAAAAAGTTACTGGCCACCGTTAGGGATTAGTCATTAAACGGACTTGATTTGCAGATTGACTATTTTGTATAATCCGACTATGCGCCTTTGCCTGTATGATCAATCGAACAAGAGCTGTCTATACAGCTTCAAGAAAGTCCACCCATGTTATCCGGTGAAGCTGGACCAAGACTGTGCATAACATGCTCGGGGTTGCCATTTAAGAGCAGAATCTTCAAAACTCAAGTTCTACGTATTTTACAAAGTCTGGCGAATTTATTTGTACTGTACCGTACCAGTCGATAAGATCTCAGTATAACTGTTGACACTCAGGACACATGATTACGTTCTGATTCCAAAGAGTGTTGATACCAGTAAGTTTCTTTAATGAATGTCCTTTGAGCACAAGTTCGAGTGAAAGCGGGCATTGAACCAGGAACCTGATAACTTTCGTTTAAGGGCATATATCTGCGGATAGCCCGCTACATATACCGGAAACCGAATGCCAGTGAATTGATTTTCAGTCTTGTTAGATTACTGCTCCATTTGTTTGGCGTTTGTCAGGTCTTGTTTGAGCAATTACCCGTGCTCATCTTTGGTCTCCGCATGAGACAATTTCATGAATGATTGGCGGGCATGGCACGCATCCGGACATTTATTTGTACAGCGAATTTCTCGATTTATCTTTTGGCGAACGGCAGTGGGCCAACAGAGTCAATGGTACCGTTTCTTCCAGGCTTCCTCTCTACGCCGCTAACCACTGCTCGTCTTGTTTCTGCTGAGACGTAAAGTTCGATTCGGTTTTCTTAGTAGGTCAGCGGTAAGTAAACAGCATTCAGTAGTGCAGGTTGCGATATGCTTAACTTGAAGTTTCGTCTACCCGTGACTGTCCACAAGGGTTGCATATCAAGCTCTGGGACTGGATTATAAACCCATATATGAAAGAACCCGTGACCTACGCTTCAGCTAGAGATAAAATCCAGTTTATATATATTACTTTACTTTTTCACTCTAAAAGATAACTTTCACACAAGGGTTTCTCGTTAGCAAGGGACAAAAATTTGGCCCTGACACTTTCGGATTGTAAGGCTTGCTAATAGCTGTCAAAACCCACTTGTCATTATGTGTCCTTCTAACCAGTTGATAACTTTCGAAATGACTTTACCTCGGTTCAAAAGATCCACTTCCTACTTGATTGGCTGACAGTATCCACCACATAGAATTGGAAGAAGTACACGGTTCATCAAACTCACTCAGAGCTGCCAGATTGTAGCTATTATCAAAGGCAGAAGCTGTTGCCACCACACACTGTATGACGGGACAAGCGATTCAGAAGATTTTACAAGCCCACCAGTTCCCGTGGCTAATTCTCACCAGACCACTTGAAGCCCGAACAATCATAAACGGCTTGATGCCGACGGGTGTGTATCTCATGGTGTGGGGGCCATTCTAGAGCATCCGTCTCTATGAATAAATAAGGTTGGCCTACGAAAGGACAGTCGCTGTTTGCCGGGAACATTACGGTTCTGATAATACGTCTCGGTTCCAGGAATGTAATATATCAGTTTCTTGCTCACGTATTTTGAGCAACTGGTTCCTACTGTCGGTTGACATAAATAACTGGCTGGTGGACTCACATCTACGCTCCAAACCGAGTGGCCTAAAAAGAGCTCAATGAGACTGAGCTACAGTAAGTATGATGACTGGAAAAACGTTCTTTTTGGGAAGCGCCTGCAATTTGCCGGTTACCTGAGTTAAGCGCTCTCGTCGGCCATCGTCCTACATAGTAGATTCACACAGTTGGCAAACTACCGCAGAACGTAGTTCATACGAAATTTGAGGTGAGGCTGAGCGCCAACACTGAATTTATAAACACTCAATTTTCTGCCTGTATTCCGTTAGGTTGCAATTCGGACGTGTACTAATCCTCCATAGTATTGGGCTGTTCCGAATGTGACTTTCTTCGCGACAGCCTTACGATTTGGTATTTTTTGAGCGCTTAAATAGCTCAAACGCTCAAAAGTATACGCTGAAACATTTATGCACTGATGAACATACCCTACCTACGAACACCACCATCACTGTTCCCAACTATCACAGGCCGTATACTTTGATTTTCAAAACCGTTATCTGTAATCAGTTACCAAACTGTCCACTTTGTCACACATACACCTTCACTGCCCATTATGAACGAAAGCTTTTGATGTTCGGCCAGTAAAGGTATACAAATCAACCAACCATTTTGCCTGTTCGTTTGCTAAAAATAGATTTGGTCGGGTGCACTCTGGAACAAAAATAGCTTTAGCGACAAGTCGCACCTGCTAACTGGCCCTAGTCGGATGCCTTACGTTTTGATGCAACACATGCACAAATACTCCGCTCGTCGATTGCCTGTGCCAACCTGATTGAATACTGACGATTCTTCTTGTTCTACAGCTTCATAAGTGCTACACGTCTCTCCCAACCTCACCCAACTGGACGGTACATTCCAAAGGCTGGCAAAAAAATGCGCATCACACTCAATATTAGCATACACTAAAGAGGAGTTTTCGCTAATGTCTGTGAATACCTCGTTGGCCCCCTACTTCTGAACCTATACAAGCATACTCCATTTTGTCATAATATTGATACACTTTACGATATGTTCGTTTCTACTGCTGCATATTCCTCGGATCATCAACCTCAGATGCAAGTCGTCGAGAGTTTCATTTGATCGCGTGTGCGGATCGAATCAGATTATTGAGCGGATTAAAGTAACCGATCAGCATTGTAAGGCAATTTGAAAGTCGGTACTAAGAGGCACAAACCTATTGGGACACTTTTATTTTGTAATATCTGGTCAGAAAAATTGGATAATGGTAGCGAACAAATGTTATTGCAATAAATCGTCCCAGGTCGAATCTGTGATGTTGCAATCATGAATATCAACTCACTCCTTCCACTTGATCCGATGGTAACCAGTATATGGTGGGAACTAGTATCACTCTGTAGTATGATTTTGCGCGTCTCCTGTGATCGCGCAAAGTTGGTTTCGCCAAGCGTCTGTTGCCAGTTGCCTCTTTGAGATCACCCCTAGAATCGTACAGTCTCGAACGCATCAGAAGCTTTGTTCCAGATACATTCATTTACGTCACCGTTCGAATAACAGGTTTGCTCGTCTTCCGTGTTTTAATCTGTTGACCTATGTCCTGGGACTTCCACACTTCTATACTGAGCTCTGATCGATAAACCTGGTTATTGGGCTACAAATGATTAGCATTATGAAAAAATTATATCATCCTCCTTCACCTCTTCTTCGTCATCATCACCATCAGTAACAGCGGTACGATCACCAAGAACAACGACAACAGGTCACTCTGTTAACTGTGGATTAGTAGGCAATTCACGGTTGTGATTTCCTTTTCAAGTATCTGTACTGTAAGTTTGTGTCATTGAACATCATTTACTTTGAAAATGCTTAACTGTACACTTCTCAAACAAAGTGGGCTTCACGCTGACTCCAGAGATGTGGATGGCCATTTATTCGATTCTCCACGTTCCACATTTTATGCGTTTGTTATGACGATGGAGAATGAACAAGTAAACGGTACTAAAACCATAGATTACGCCGTGCTCAATCGACTTGCTTTATCAGTAATCCTGGTAGGTGCATATTTAATGTTAACAGCGATCCCGCCCAGATTAACTTAGTCTAATGCGAGTTGCTATGCGGACAAACAGTATACATTATCCAGAATGGTTCACAACAACACAAATGTGCCCGTTCGTCCTAAACTTCGTTAGACGAACAGCTGGAATGAATATTCCATATAGTTTACAGGTCAGATACAGTACCGAAAGTTACAGAGTCTGCCTCCGCATCTGAGAAGCGTACTGAAGTTTGAGTTGACGTTGTGTGAGCTAGCCGAAGCGACTCCGTTTAGTTTTAGGTCTTACCACGAGGGGTGCGGTTCATTACGGTTGTTCACGGAAACGCAACATGAGCATGGCACATGGGAGTCACCAGGGTTAAAGCGCTCAGACATCACACTGTCGATCTTCTCTTCTGTGTCACTATCCAACCATACCGCGGAACTTACAACGTGATACAGTAAATACATCAATTGCTGTTAGCGATTTTGTTCAGGTATCTTTAGAATGTGTGTTAGTTGGGTACACTGCACCTATGGTATGACCCTAAGGTAGTCGTCATCGTTAGGTAATCGCTTTTTCTCAACCACACCTACTTACAAAATATTCAGTTGTTTTCTGGTTAACTCTATCCAACAAAAACACGTTTCTTCACTCGAAATCCAACAATTTAACCAGCTTATAGCTGGAAAATTCGTGTTATGGATATCCATTCGCGCAAATCGATGTAACTGGAACAAAATTCTTTCGACTGCGAGAGATTAACTGTGATGAATGGCCGTGCTGTGAAACCCAATATTACAGCTTTGGTATTCAACTCATTTGAATTGAAGCTCCACTATCTTAACCGAAGACTTCCGAAAGGAGTGAACGTGGTATTGTAGTACAGGTTGGAATGTTTTTCAAAAACGCTACGAGGGTTTGGAGTTTGAATCTACGCACTTGTGTACAATTCATGTTTGCTCTCAGGTGGATTTTGTACATCGTGGCTAATTGAAAGAACAGACGAGAAGCGTTTAAAATTTTGCCATGGACTACTTGGGAAATTGGTAGTATATCAATGTATTCTTTGTGTTTGGACTGAAAAACTAATCTTCGTTTCGTATGTTTCCCGTTTCTGTTCAACTGCAACTTGCAAACATCGTGATTTCAAATAATCGCACGCAACCCATTTTGTAGGAGTGGCATCAACAGAATGAGCTTAACAATGACAGCAACATTCTTCATACGGATAAAAAGACAGCTAATCATCACCAGATTGACAAGGGTTCAGTAGTACTAGTGGCGATCTTTTGTTAGACTAGAACAGTGTACTCACTACTAGTTGTGCAGGTCGATACCCAGGGCAGAAGCAAAGTGACGCATTTCGGCGCATCCTGACTGCCTAATCAACAAACCTGTTGTTTTATCCGCAAGGTTGTACGCACACAACACACACACACGTTGATGCTGATCTGTGCCTACTTACAGATTGGCCTGACCTAGTCGGTGTTTCCGATGCCGACGGCAAAAGCACCCGGTCAAACTATAGACTGCGATCGATGTGCGTGCGTGAGTGCACGTGCACAAGTGTGCCAGTGAATGCTTCCACACTCAGCCTGGACAAGAGCATGTTCCGTTGGAGCGTTCTGCTAGGGACGATATACGGAGCCAGTGCTTCTTCAGAAGGTGACCCAGTTTCACCTAAATGTGACAGCTTCGATTAAATGGGAGTGGTGTTTAACTTGTAGCCTGCATGAAGACGTGATTAGGTTATTCTCAGGCCCAGGGCAGTAGCAACACAAAGCCTGACGGCACATCTTGACTCCATTAGTTTAAAGACAGTCACCGGTAACCAGATCGGCAAACGGGTGTTCCTTATCGGTTATGCGACAGCTGTGATCAGCTGATTGATGTTCGACTTGTATCAACCATACCTCTGACTGCTTATCAGCACTCTTTATCCGCTTGAACCGTATTCAGCAGGTTGAACACAAGCTGCAGAATACCAGATGATTTGCACAGTAATTCAACGGTAATCTCAGCAGTGACAATGAATTTGACAAAGCCGATTTGGGAAGTGCTGGAACCGGTGATAAATCGTGTATATACAACTGCTGCCAAATAGGATTAGTTAACTTGTACTGCAAGGCAGGAAACATGTATGTCATTAAATCGATAAACCGATTTAAAATTCACTGCCTCATTTACCTGACGACAACCGGTCACATTGAGACGCATTAGATCTGTCAAGAAGAAATTGTTTTGACTGTCAGGTCAATTTCCTATCGATGAACCTTCTTAAGTAGCTTCTCTCCTATGAAAGATGTTTGCTGTGACTATCTTGTAGATTTCTCCTGGCATTTTCGCACTTCTGGTGGATTTGAGACTGTCTTCAAAAGATTTGCGCGACAGTTTCCTAAGTTGATTCGCGTTACACATCAATTCAATCTACAGGCAACATCAACTCCGATTAACCTACGTCCCCTACTACAGAGGTGACTTGCAATTGTAACCCCCCTTTGTAAATCGATTTAAGACTGTACTTCTACACATGTTCACTTATTTCAAGTGAAACATGAAGGATGTGCACTTTCCGGTCGATTAAGTAAAGAATATTCATAGCTTGTAGAGTTCCTGGCTCATATTGGTTACCCATTTTTGTGGCCCTTCCTCGTGAAGTTCATCGTATTCTACAGTTTCTAAAGTGCCAATATATGAGGACTGATGATCTCACCAGTATGATTATCATTACTTTACCATCCTAATCGAACAATAGTAAAACCATTACGAACACGAATAAACATCTCTGTACACTTAAACATAGCTGGATTCGAACGCAGTGGCAGCAACCGAGTTACATTTGGGCACCAGTCGAACAAATTCTGTGCTAAGCTTTGAAAATATTCATGGTAAAAAACAAGTCTAGTTCATGAGTGGCATGATTCTCAACAAGAATGATACTGTATCACATAAAATGAATGCCAGTTTGTCGGTTGCTCACATTAGCTATACCCATGGGTTACTGAATCCGCCGGATTGTATTCCAGTTATTTTTCCTTCTCTTACAGAATTTTTGTGAAGCCTTTGATTGTGAAAGTTAATGCACTCTGGTGTCTTCATGGCACACAAATATAGCAAGCGTAGGACTTAGATCTAATGACTAGCTAGGATGACTCACATTTTCCAGTCGAGTTCCACTGTAACGCAGTTGACGAAGCATTTGAACGTGCTGTTTCTGTCCACAGTTCGAACCCAGCAGAAGTTCAGGTCGTTTGCAATCGAGTCATCTGGAAGAAAAATTACGTCCTCCTTGCTTCTTGGTTAAATGAAATTAGCTATACAAATCACTCATTGTCTCATTCAACTTCATCTACAAAGTACCAGTCAACCAACCGAGGTCAACCAAACAACGCTGTTTGACAACGCCGAAGGGATTGTAGTTTTGGGTTTCGTAATACACTGATGTGCTTAAAAATGAGGTCCTTTCGAGTTTGTGACCCGCCCTGGCTAACGGTCAAACTAGCTTGGCCTGCTATCCATCAGGCATACTTGACACAGAGTGTCCAGTTGCCAGCAGAATAACGACTATAGCCCATACTACTGGGCCCTCCAAAGGATCCGTATGTTATAATCAACCAGTAGATGTCTACTGACCTGATAGCGAGACTTCGAAAACATATGTTCGTCACTTTGTTCTCTTAATGAGTTAGTTTGTTCATGCATTAGTGAGAAAGTGAGAAAGAACCACCGTTCCGAAAAGAAAAGTTGCCACATGAGAACTTCAAAGAAGAAGCAGACCTGACAGAACCACACAAATTTTGGACTAGGAATGACCACACTACGTTCAGTAGTGAATGATACAGCAAAGTTGTCCGGTTGAACCTGGCTTGTTTGCTCACTGAACTCAACGTGGATCATTAAACAACATAAACCTCTTGATGAGCAATCCTCACACACCATTCTGGCAAGCTAACATCTGAATCACGTCCCACCAGTTATCCTGGCCTGAGGCTTGTTCAGTGGAATCATTATTTCACTGCAATCTGAAGACAGCTTAGGTCTGTCCAAATGCAGTTCATGAGAATCAACACCTCAGGGCTGTTAACAGATAGGCTTAGACAAACCATCAACCGAACTTATGATGATGCTGTATTCTGCACCGCTCTCACCACATTCCCAGTTCTGCGGTTCCATATAACAAGGGCAAACTGTCGGTTTTTACTTCTTCTGTGTATCTTTCGATTTGTCTCTAGTTCACGAGTGGATGACATCAGTCGAACGTCACGACAGTTTTTAGGGCGATTGTGGAATTAATATCCGCGTTCATCAGGCAGTGAGAGAACGTGAGTTGTCAATACGGTCATCATCGCCAATTTGGTTAAGGTGACTAGTAAGCGAATAGTGAACAAACGTTTGGGGTACCCCGTCGTGGGCAAGGTGCTTATGTAAAACTTTACTTATGTAAATTGTTTTTACTGTCAACTCCGTCAGAATCAGACTTCATGTTTAATTCAGACCGAATTTAGTCGAGCTTGTGGAAGACCAGTACAGGCCGGCCAACTGATTGTTAAAAAGCGTAAAGACCTGACTAGTCGTCGTTTTGAATTTTCCCTAACTTACACGAACAACAAACCCATTTAACTGTCTCGTGTCTCTGCATACATTAGTCAGTTTCAGGCTGAATGGCTAACAGCAACCCAGTAGGCACTTAATTGTTTTCATTCGTAATATCGCGAGCGGCTTATTTAAACTCAAGAAGTTTATTCACTCTAACAAATGCACCTGTTGATAAACAGCAACAACTACCCTAACTACTCATGGAGACCCTCATAAAGGGCCTGGAGAAAGCGGTGGTAGTGATGATTTCCACTATCATGGAAACAGTGACTTAATATTGGAAAAAACTGCTGTTAATTGTTGTTCCACTAACAACAGAATGAATTCGAAGTAAACGTTATTTCTGTTCGAAGGGCGCTGGCCAATTTGTGTAGGTGCCAGAGGACTTCCCATAAGGTTAGTTAATAGTACAAACTGTTCATCAGACTGACTGGACCATTGCTGTTGACTAAGTTTTAAGTTAGTAGTACATAAGAATAAATTTGATTGAAAATCCTTCTTTTCTTTTGGATCAAAGAGAAGTTCACCACCTTGATTAACTGTTCTGAAGGTGACGAGCGGGTCAAATTGCGAGCGACTAGATGTTGGTATGGTAATACGATTCAACTGTTGATTCTCAGTTTTGCTCATCGGGGTTGACCACATCAGTCAAGGTGTAGCCTAGATGATTATTCATAGGAAATAATTTCCGGCATAGAGGGGTAACAGTGATGTGTTCACTTTCTGATTGCGTTTACCGATGGTCCTAATTCCTGCTTGTCAGAAGAAAGAATGCATTATCTGGTCGGCTAATCAGCAGGCGTCCACGGTTCAGTACAATGTGAGTCTGACCTCGCGTTACATTTACAGAGAGGGAGCAAATTTGAAAGTGTTGAGAACGAAGAGCTCCACAGAAGCTGGAATAATGAAGTGTACGATTAAGAGTAGTGAGATATTCCTTTTTCCCCAGCCTCATACGCATCTAGTAATGTGACAACTCACAGAATAGTTAGAAAGTGGCTGGTTGACTGGCGGCAAAACTGATGAACAGCATCATCTATGTCGTTTGTCAATTATCATACTTTTTCTCTGGTTAAGGAGCTATTTTGTTAAAAATCAAAATGCTTCCCATCGGACGCAAAAAAGGCCAGATACGATTAACCTTGTTCAGTGTTGAAGGTAAGGAATTCCACAAAGATTTTCTAAGGTCGAGTGCCTATTGTATCCCATAAATCTGGCTAAAATTCGTGTTTTTGACAGGTAGGTCAGTAATTTCCTGTCTTACACGACTAGCGTAAAGAAGAAACTCGTGATCACCAAACCTAAATGAACAGAAGAGACTTTCTACCATAATTGAAGTACAAGGGACCTCAAAAACTGTTTATTGCGTGCAACTGCAACGGAAACCGTCTGCTCGATTCGCAGCCACCTCAAGGTCCGAATGTTAAGAAAACGCATCATGGTTGTACATCCGAAAGTGATCGATAGACAGACGTAAAAATAACACACGGAACACAATATTCTCACAATCTACCTTCAGAATCAGCAAAATATACAGTCGCCATGTACTTGGTCACAGCAGTTCCTGTCGTTTAATGTAAGTTGGGTGAAGTGTCATGAACGGACGATGGTGGCCGCTTGTAGCGGCAAGTTGTAAGCTCCTGTCAGTCATGGTTAGGAAACATCATTGCCCATTAAACAGCACGTTTACATGAAAATGAAGTGCAGTGAGCATTACAAAGAGAACGAATATGTGATTTGGAAACACCGTTTTACATCATTTATCCCATCTCTTGAGTGTTAAACACACCTTTTTGACTCACAAGCCAAGTGAAATTCAGAACATACGTGTTGATTGCTAGGCTAACTCTGTCACTCGGGCTGGCGAGCTATCCAGAAGACCAATATGCTGTGTAACTTATCCGCGTGTTATTTCTCGCGGAACCCTTTATTCTGTGTCAATGAACCTGTAACACACTCCTGTATGTATTTTACACATATCGAAGAATGGCGCTTACCACTAGCACGTATAAACTCTGTAGGCCGAATCCGATCCCATTATTAAGTGCCACCTTGACGCCACAGGACTGTTTTTGTCCAGTCCGTGCTATGACGATCCTGATCACTAGTGTTTGGAGCCTGACATGTATGTCTGTACGTCTGAACTCGCTGACACCCAAGTACACACACCAACGGTTGCTTTTTTCGACGTCTAACAGGGACAACGGACTCCTGGCAGTGTGGATCATGCCTAGCGCAAATGGCCGTCTGTTTAATGTCATGTTTACCACAACTAGCCGTTTCTGCAATGCCCTCAGCCGTCATCTCTGTGTCGACTCGTGTGCGTATGTATCTCATGCATGTGTCCATGCCGAAAATCCTGCAAAAACGCGTTTGACTAAATTCGGATAAGACTTACATTTGGGACGTTGTGCAGTTAGGTAATCAATACAGCTTCCAATTTTCACGATCACCACTGTTCGTTCGTTCACAATGATACCCTTATCTGCCCGCTAGTTGCAATCAGGTCGTCTGTCGGCACGAGCTGTCCGTGTGCTTCGCATGTGTGTACCTCACATCAACCGACCGACCAGTGAAGTATACGAAGATTGGGTAGTGTGAACAAGCACACAACTTCCTGAAGTAGGCGATTTTTTCAATGATGAAAAAAGGACGGCCATGAGCGGTTCATTTATGCGCATAAATTGACCTAGTAGTGTATAGAGGTTTGCCAACTCACATAGCAACACTGATTTTATATCTGGTCAGTATATGAGTGCACTTATTTTCTTAGCACGTGCCTATTTGTGCTGAGCAATTATTCATCGTGAATAGATAGTAATATTATGTGTTTATTACTTAACATGTGTATCTGTGTGCTAATCCAATTTACAAACATTTCCCATTTCACTGATAAGTCGATCAATATAGAGACTGGTTTGAAAAGCCATCAAAACTTTTAAGTGAGAAGGATGTCGCCCTTGGTGTTCGTAATGGTAATACCTGTGGAACCTTTTTCACTATGCCCCGCCTGAGAACGATGTAAATGCGCGTAGACTTGTATCCAGCTGTCGAACGTTGGCAACAGTGCATGACTGTGACAAACTTGGAACTGACATGCACAGACCGACTGTATCATCGTTTAACAGAGCGGTTGGTCTACGTGGCTATCCACTGACAAGTTTTAACTGTGTGTATACGTGTTGGCTAAACAGGTCAGGGCCCGACAAACAGCAATATTTCCGTGTAAGGACAGCTCAACCACATACTGCCGACTGTGGACTGAGACTTGTGCACCAACGTTCTTTCACATCTGATGTGATGTACCTTAGTTACAAAGAGTCAGATTTGAAAATGTAGTACATCACCTGCGTTTGCTTCATTTAACAAACAAAGTACAATAAACTGGAGAGGTCACGCAAACACGAAAAACTGTCTTCTGTACCGAAAAGGCAAGAAACCTTCACTCATTTTCAGTCCAAATGATGCGGCAACTATTGAGCGTATTAATTTCCCTATCAACTCTTCTCACAAATACTCTCAGCACAATAGTCTTGTTGTTGAACAGTACTGGTCAGCACAACTTTTTACAAAAGTAAACCCCAAACCCCAAATGTCAGTCAAGTTTCAGTAGAACAGTGTAAATTACAGAACTGGTTTCGGACGTGCAGAGTGGTATGATCGATGATCGTACTAAACTAAACAAGATTATCATCTAGTTCAAAATTTTATTGTATAGCCAGGGTAATCATAGTGGTCGAAGACTGTAGCTGCTAAATCTTGAACACCACTCATCTTTGGTCGCAAACAAGATATTCTCAACATTCCTTCCGTAGAAAAGAAGCACCTTAAACGGAAATTTCACTCCCATCTATCTGAACAGAAAAGTTACCTACAAATGTAAGTGGGATTCGACTTATCAGTGCATTCGAACAGTATCATTCATAGTACACAGTGACTGCTAACCATTTTGATTATTGCTGACTACCTTTTGGTTTTAGGTTTGCTTCCTCATATCCCCACCTGCAATAGGACAACTCATCAATTATAAATTAACTGCCACACAAACGCGGATTTGGTAAATCATTTTAGTGCCACTATAAAAGACCTTGCACTGAGTGGTGCATCCTCCCTTAGACAAAGTCTCAACCAGGATGGGGGAGATTCCACACTGAAGGTACTCTCGTTCATGACCTCTTATTGACTTGTTCCCCATAACAAGTTGGGCTCAGATAACCATAATAAGATCAATACATGATGAAGTAACCATGTTCAGCGTTCCCGTTTGTCTCCAACAACATGGGGCGTTTGCATAGCTAACAGCTGCGTGCGTTTGAGTGGAGAAATTTGTGACCAGATTGTGTCTGATCCACCACTTCTATTCATCGATCAAAATGGAAGTCTGATTTTGCTTTATTGATTACCACTGGCAGGTCATGATTACTTTCTCTCTAATCTCTTTTCATGCGTCCCAACAATACCGATTAAAATAAATCCTCTTACATAATACAAAAATGTCCTAAAAAGCAATCATGAATCGCACATTTTTATTCCCCTCAGGAAAGCTCCGTCAGCTCATATGATTTTGGCCCAAACCTAGCTCGGTTTACTACATCGATAGAATTTACAAGTCCGTTAACTGGAAGCGTGGGTAACTGTCTATTACAATTTAATCATGAACAAGTAACCGGTTGACGTTTGTGCATCCTGTACCGCAATAGGTTAGGTTAAGCGGGGTGACAGCTACCGGTTCTAGTGAGTGTTAGTGAGAAGCAATGGAGGAATAAGTCTAGAGATTAAACTACTCAAGTGATACTTGGATCACTCCAAGGAACGCCGGAAGGTCGAGTGACCGAGCTATGGACAAATCGCACACCCTGTATCATTGACTCTGTTCACGGTTTTGGTTACCGTTTCCATCTCAAGCGTTTTTTGATCATGCAGTCCCAACCAGTTCTGATTTCTATCTTGATGAATTCCGTACTCATTAGTTCGACGATTTGATCTGCACCTACAGTAGTTAATCATTTTCTGAGCAATGTTTGCGAAGAACATTGCTCTGAAAATGAACTCACCTCGTTGAGGAACAAACTTTTGAAGAGACACAGTTTGACGTTCTCCTTTGTTTCAGCAACGGGTTTCTGACTCTCTGCATGATGAAATTTTAACTCAGCATGCGTACTGCATAGAAGCGAACCTGAGGGGTTCAACGCAACGATCTACTGATACCCGTTATCTCCATCGTTTACACAACCCACAACGATCACAAGCCAGCTAAGATAAAGCTTTGAAAAACAATGGAACAAGTACAACGATGTTACGGACGGGGTAATTATCTCCCCTCGTCGAACTGAATCCAACTGGATGTATGGGCAGGACAGGTCTCTAGTATCAGGATGTGTGTGTGTGTGCAATTTTACACTATAACTACTCACTCTGATTCACAGGCTGACTGAGGAAGTGCGTGTCACGCACTACTAACAGGCCTGGCATAACTAGACTTGTCCAGACATGTTTACTTCAATGACATTCAAAAGTTACAACCATTTTTGAGCAACTTTTAACAAACTGTTTACCGGAATTTATTTTCAGCCAATGCGAAACGAGGCACACTTTCACGAAACGAATAGTTTGTAATGTGCTCTTTCTTGTACTAAACATAGCAAACAAGGAAGCACTGTTTCGCGTTCCAAGAGGTTACGTTCAGGCGCCTCTGAGAGGCATCAGGATTAAACATAAAATTTCACCGAATGGTTTTTCGTGCTTTTATCAAATAACTTCCGAAATTAGTTTTGACCAAGACTGAATAAGTGACACACACAAGCTAGCTAAGTGGGTGTGAAGGTGGACCCTCAGTTTTCATGTTTCTATTGGTGAATCAGGTTATGGGATCCCGTCATTTTCTTCCAGTTGGAATAAACTTGAATGTACAAAAGGGGAGTTATTCGCTTCAAATACTGCAAGGACATACAGTTAGTGGCACTGAGAATCTGGATACGATAATTAAGCCTATATGAGGGATGCTATATCAAGACGATCAAAATTAAAATTACGTTTGTGAGCGAAAACTGAAAGATGGAAAATCTCATGCACAAAGTGAGGTAGCTGTATGAATCCTTATGCAATAGCAGAATAGTGAACGGATATTTATCACACTCACCATACATGTTTCCAAGTATTTCACTATAACTCTCAATATACACGCACCTATGTTATCAGTTTTCATGAAAAAAACATTCATTATCCTTACAAATGTGACACACGACGACAAGTGATTAAATTAAGAAATGTGGTAATTTAGCAGAAAGTGAATAAAACTCTCTAGTTCAAATGGCCGCCATTAATAGCATCAGCCAATCAGATTGTGAGAGACGGCTGGGGATGACTTGCTACTGGATGTCGTTGCCACTACCAAATAAATTAAAAAACGTCAAGGTCGTCCGTTATGATGCGTGCTCACTTTTTTCACCTACACACCAGAAATACAAACAAACGAGTACAGTGCGTCTAGTGGGCAAACGTTTAGTACGAACAATCGCCATTCGTTTCAAGAAATGTATGTCATTTGGATGAACATTCCTAACAGATGACAAGTGGTTACACAATGTAGTTATTTAGAAGGGAAAACCGATAAAAATGCAAAACGATATGCAATCTAAAGCCCGTGAATCGCTTGGTTTAATTACCCGCTACACGGCAAGGTATGCAATCGTTGAATATACGCTAGTTGCTTGATGGGGAACAAAAGAGTCGATTGACAGTATAAAAGATAATGAATGGATGAGAAAAAAGGATTAACGATGCCATACAATCTATGCAGTGTATTACTGAGGTAGTGTGTGGCTCGTTATCATTTGTCTAACCACACAAAAATAGTTTCATATAACGCATTTCGGGCTCTTCGGAAAATGCTAGGTCACATTTGTTCATAATCTGACACGGAACGTCTCCGCGAGATCTACTCGATGACCAGACACTTGTAAGTGGATTGGATTATGATCTCTTACTTGGCCGTCGCAATTTTTGCATTCAGGAATCATTTAGAAAGGTGATTCGAGTATGGAACATCTTCACAGAGAGGTCAGCATACTGTAAGCCTCAAATACGGGTAACTCAATACCTAATGTCTAACTTGGTCAACGTATGCATTAGACACGTTTTTTGTTGGGCTGTAGTGAGTTGTTCACTAAAGCACACTGAATTTGACTAACATGGACCTGTGGGTTAGTGTTGTTTCCAGTCTTCTCTCCGTGACTTGTTCTATATCGTTTGTCATTAAATTCGTGTACGCCGTAGAAAAGTGCAATTGATTTGATGGTTAACCAAACACCTTGCATAACAATCTTGGTGTTTTCCAGGTGTCGTTTCGTTACACCGTAATTAAGAATCACCTGTTAATGGGCGTACACTAAATGATATCCGGTCCTTAGACCAGAGGACAGAGATCCATATGAACAAATGAGAAACTGAATTTGTGGTTCTGTCATTAAGCGTTAATGAAGAACAATGCCAGCGAACCTGGTACCAATACTTATCATTCGCAGTCAGCATACTTGTAAAATCCTTGTGTTACAACCTAACCAACTTTAGACACGAGTGATTGGAGTGAGACGCAATGGGCGTGGTTACTGAGGTAATGTACGCAATATAAAAAAATAAACAGGTGATAGGAATCACCTAGATCGAACTGTTTGAATGCGGGAAAAATCGAATAACAGCAAGACTGTGTCTCATGTTCCCCCAATGAAGACATGAAGGTGAGCAATGTAGGTTCTCTATAGAGAGTCTAAGGGATAATAAAATGAATTCTCAATGTGCCTTTGAACTGACGTGAAACAACAACAAACGGTCAAGATCATTTTACATCGAATAATCTGAAAAACATCGCGGCTCTGGCTTTTGCTTTTGTGTATATGTAGCCGTCTGTTGGAGTCCACCAACTCGCCGAGGTGTTGTGACTACCATTCGTTCATCGACCAAATTATTTCCAAGAAAAACCGATCGCTTATCACTCACCTGTTGACTGAGCACCACACCCTGAGGACCCTGTGTAGCTGAAAAAAAAGAACTGTGCAATCAGTATGAATATGTCATGAAAAGGACCGTGGTTTCGCTGTACAGCACAGAGATGTATCAATCGATGGAATTATTGTGATCTTGAAATGTCCGATCATACTGGGTATAAAATATTTACAGTAAGCCCTTCAGGTTTAAACCATTGATGAAATGATTCAGAAGGTCCAACTCACTCTTATCAGTTGGCCGGCTAGCATGAACGAAATTATCATCATCGTGTCGTCATACACATACGCGATTGTTAATTCCAACGCTTTTAGGGTTCTACACACGAGTTTCATTCTGGATTTCTATCTCAAATTTTCGATTTATCAGCCCGATCTTCATATCTCAATCGATCGCCAAAATTTGACCTTTAACATTCAGCGTGCAAAGCCCGTCTGAATTGTGCTGAATCGAGTGAGATGTTGACTGGATGAATGAACTGTATTCAGCATATGTCACGTACATGGTTATTGCTAGGATGTATGCAGTAACAGTAGTAATAACACTAATTACAACAATAACGAAATCAACAACGGCACCGACAAGATAGTCGCCTTTTATTCGCAATGGTTGAGTAAATATCCGCCCACGTAAGGTGCAGAAGATTGCGGGTAGCTGTTGTGTTCTTCTCAGGTCAGATCGGAATCAGCCAACCGATACTAACTGCTTCGCCTAAATTCTGTTGGACACTATCAGCTGTTTCGAACACAGAATAGTTGATATGATGGACATGTTAACGGTTAAATTCGAAGATGTTTTCCTTAGCATTTGCACTGAGTGCGATAAACATTCCATAGTAGGTCAATTTGATGGATGTCATCTGGAAGTCCATGCTTATGATAACCTGTGAAAATGAATCTCTATTACACTATCTTATCCCCTATTGAGGGACTGTTAATAAGAAAAATGTGTTAGTACGCTATTGATGAGAACCTTTTTATTAGTGAAGAAAAAAACTTGACGATAAACATGTTCTATGTTTAGGAGTGAAACAATTTTACTAATGCTACCGATTTACTTAACATCTGTGATCCCGTTAGCATTACCGTTGTGTTCACGAATAATGAGGACGATCAAAAATCAAGTTAACCGGAGTGAAGTGAGAGATTTGACTGTTGTTCTGTCATGTTACACCTCACATCAGTTACTGTGTACCGCATGTGTGAATCGATCGCTGTTTCAAGCCCAAAGACATATTCTGGCTACCACGGTCCACGTTCGATAACACCTGACTACCCACAGACGTTTCTGTGGCCGTTTCAGCGCTTTAAAAACAATGCTGGACTGGGTACCAGCATGTGTCGATGACTGCAAATGGGCAAACTAAAAATACACTATTTCTTCAACGGTCTGTGTCATCATGACATTTTTTTCACCTAACGATGGTTAATGAAATGTTGTATTCATGGCCGTCACAGATGGTTAAATTATTAAGAGGGTGGTCGGAAACTAAAACAGAATCTGAAGCACTTCATGCTGTGTTTTTAAATTTGCCGCGCCATTTGCGGACTCTGATGTGACGTGTTATAGCCATATTACGACAATAGTAAGCGTCCTTTGGCACTTTTCTTCATGTTATTGGGACGTTTTCTTGCTGCCTGTCAACATGCCTCATGTGGCCACATCATCCATATATAGACGACGTGATGAAGGCAACTTGCGGCGTTATTGAGGTCGGGGTGGACAGCTCGTTTAAAAAAGTTGTCCCGATGGAAGTGTGCTGTTCTCTGGAAGCTTGCAAAATGCTTGAAAAATGCCGTGTTTAAATTGAATTTGACTAAATATCACGCTGAAACCAGATCCGGCTGGTGGATCGCCACTAAGAGAACAGTGTACCGTTTTAGGGGGAAAGTTACCGATGCGGAGACTTTTTGTACACTACAGATGAACTACATGCAGCATATAGAGAATACTGCATATCACTACATAAAACTGGCTACGTCTTATTGATATGCGCCTGTCGGTGCCGTTAACGTCATTATACGAGGCCATTTGCACGTCTCGTGCAATAAATATTCAGCCTCCATTCTCAATGACTCGTTTTAGACAGTAAGTTTGGTTACTACACATCTGTGACTAAGACCAACTGAAGGCAGGAGTGAAGCGTTCAAATTAATTGTTCGATCGCGATCTTCAAGCCTCGACGAATAGTGTCCTTGGCTAGTGGCAAACCATTACAAGTCCACTCTGGCTTTAGGTGACCCAGGCTTGACTCAAGCGAGAAAACCCGCCTCAAGTGAGTAGGATAGGGGTTTGCTGGTCAATGTGCCAGCAGAACAAAACGACTTAGGGAAGGTTAGTCACAATGGCTGGTTGAAATAAGGGTGAATAGTGGCAGTGGTTTATTAAATGTGAAAATTTGTCAATCAATAGGTTGTAATGAACCGGCCGAACGGTCCACGTTAGGAACCAATCATTTCGTTTTACCAATATTTTCTGAGTTATCTGCTGAAGAGTCGAACTGGCCACTAGTTCTGAGTAGTTTCAACCTCTTCCCATTGTTCTCTCTATTGATCAGTTCTGTAAGGGATTTTGTGAACCACGCTACATGCTTCCTATATGTAACTGACAATAAACTCCGTCTCAGGAACGCAAAACTCTTTGATATTTCGACGTTTTCAGTGCCAGATGACTGTATGATAAAATATGTTTACAACAGGTTGTACTACCTGTGAACCTAAAACCAAGAACTGTGGTATTATAGACGTTGGCCAAGAACTTGGTGTTGTGGTGTATGGGGGACCTTAAACTGAGGAACGTATTTGGGTACATAGGGCTTTACACCAGTTCAGGCTTTCATGCGTACTCGACAAGTGGGTACATACCATTGTAGGCTCAGTGAATTTAAGTTGTATGAGTCAGCCACAACGGTATGATAAACCTTCATCGTTTTTTCAAACCCGATATTCAGAGGTAGGACAGCGTGTATAACATTTCAGGTCAAATCAGTTCAAGCCAGAGAACGACGATTGTTCTACCATCCAAACCAATTTGTGACATTTTGTGAGACCGGCAAGAAGACATACGTTGCGGGAAGTTAACAGTTCGATTTGTCACATCAGCCACATACAAAATACAAACCGGATATAAAACAAAAGCGTATGGCAACAGTAGCTGAACAAAGTGAATTTTGGGTCGAAAGGCCGCTACCGTGGGAGGTGGACGAGGTGTACCATAAACTTTTGCGCACACAACACTGGCTTTCTTTGTCTGATGAACATAGCTTCACTGATGGCCTGAATATTGGGGTATGGGTGCCGTAACAACACAGTGAACGACCTGGTTGCATCTACGATGTGACCTCTCTCCAGGATGTACTTCGCCAATGATGACTCCGGGTTTGGTGCTCATTTGTTCTTTTGACTCTCCGTTCGCTCAGCAAACTGAATGAACCATTTTGGGATGTGCACGGCCATACAATAACGCAAGCATCGGTCCGTTCTGTCAATATAGCTGTCATTGCAACTGCAAATGAACTGATAGACGACATGTGAAACTGAACAGTTATGTGTATCAAGTTTAGCGTTTCCTTGACTAACTCCCGGAGTCGATGACGAAAGGCATAGTTCAACTGCAGGGTATGTGCAATTCACCGCTCACTAAAGCTGATGATATACCATGGTGGACAAATAGTCTCCCCTGAACTGCAATTTCATGAACACTTGTTTTTTTCTTTGATGTGTACACTACAGGTCTTTCCGTCGTTTTCTTGTTATGAACCGAGATAAATTTATCCGGGTATCCGTTAGCAAGTAACACGGTTGTTGTGACTTATTTCTCCTGTGTAAACCGGTCATCTGTCAAACAATGTTTTAACTAAACCGCGCTTGCAGGCCATCTGTGCGAAACTGCAGAACTGGAGAACTCTACCCAACTATTGTTGCCATGCCCCTTTGCTATATATTTTGTTTGTATTTAGTATGCAACTGATTAGATAAATCGAAATGTTAACTCCCCGCAACGTTTCTCTTCCTGTTGTTCTGACGAATTGAAACAAGGGAACTCAATGTTTTAACTTGCTACATTTGGTCTGTTTTGGTGTCCAGTAAGCGATTCAGTGTATCAAAACAATGTCTTGTTTTGTTTTGTAGCACTCACAATTGAACCGCATAGCAGCCGCAGACAGTTGTAGCATTTTGTTGACGTTTCAGTCAATTGGTAAACTAATACTCATACGATAGGATATCCAGTGGATGTTAATTTCCCGAAGGCGAGTGTTTTCCACAATCTGCCTTTGATTGACAGTTTCTGGTCTTTAACATTATGCAGAAGGAAGCGGTTTCATTCATGAATAGAAAAAGTAGTTGTAGTGTTTACATTTGACAAAGACATGCTCCAGTAAACAAGATTCACATATACTCTGCTTCAATTTACTGAAGAAAAAATCAAGCAAATCGACGGTGGTAACTTGTCTACCTTTGTTTGTCAACAGATTGGTTGCATACACCAACATTCAGCTCTCTGGCATATCAACAGATTTTGAAAGAAGGGTTGGCTAAATTATCACTCACTCACCCTGAACCCGGATTCCGGATACATCAAGCTGGTTGTACCAATGCATCGGTTTACGTTTGATTGTTATGCTTGTTGTGATATCGGGTGTACAAAAGAAATGTTACTTTTCTCACTTAAATGTTCTTTGCTTCCTTTAAACAGGTCCTGAGAAGGTCCATCAATGCCTGTTACCAAGGTCAGCTCGTGGTAGACCGATTGATTTTTCAATAACTGTTCTCTATAAAAATATAAGTACAGGTTGTACATACGGGACTTTAAAATGTCCAGTTTTTTTTTGTTAGACTTTACTGTCGAATATGGATAAGTGCAAATCATTACAGTACCATTAAATTGGGATATGTTAAGCATAGACTACATGATGTAAGAATGTGGACGGCTTTTGTCGTGTATATGTTATGGGGAAGTTTAGTCAGGTAAACATTGTTTTAGGTCAACTCGTTTAATAGTTTCAATACAGGTTCTAGTATACCCACGACCCATCTGACGAGTCTGTGTCGAGGAAAAGTGATTATGGACAAAGCTGGCCCAATTGTATCACTGGATTCGTGTGGTATGCGAATGTCTGCGGATTACGGTTTATTCAGTTGTCATACCGTTAATATCCTTTCTTGTCTCAACCGGAGAGGGCTTTCGGTTGGTCGTCACCCTGACTTTTTTGCATATTCTTTCGTGTCGCATGTTTTCAAAAGAAGTGAATGTGTTTTTGAAATGTAATTCTTTGCAGTCATTAGCGCAATACCCACTAGGCTGTTGGGTCTTGAATTTTAAAGAGCCTAATTCACTCACGGCAAGTTTTGTGCTGGAAGTGTGCTCGACCGAATGAAACTTTCGACCTAAGGCGGTAGTTTCGACAGCAGTATGTTAAATCCACGAGTTTCGATTTACTCTGATTTTACTCACGCAAAAACTGTTTAAGACAATCCAGCAAACTTCGAACTGGTCATCCACGATGATGTCGTATCGTCAGTTCGGTGGTACATTATAACATAGTACATGTCAGACTGTGTCCCGTTCTGTATGTTTTGAAGATAAACTGAGTACATCTTTATCCGTGTGACTGCGCCACACGAGTGTGGAAGTGCTGGGTTAGACGGTCCGGCAGTCAGAATAGACGTTGTCGTTTAATATTTCGATAAAACTCTCAAACACCGATCACTGATTGATCTGCAATTTATCACTGGCATAGTGAAAGTCACCACAACCCACGTTCAGTTGTACAGGTCTCATTCATTCGATTTGTGAAATTAATGGAATGTTGATTCACCTATGTGTTTGTACTGCCTACTACAATGTGCGTACCAGTCACAAACATAATCAACAAAGGCTGACCAGGCTGAATTGTTACTTCAGTCTGTTCACACACCAGTCTTCATGTGTGCAGACAATGCTGTTGACCTCATTCTTGTTCTGTCCGGCAAACAACAGAACGAAACAGCAGAAAATAACAAATACCAATTCTCTTGCATTTTCGTTACCAAAGGTCAACCATTCTGTCATTTTGTGTAATGCGTTGTTCATACTTACCAAATAAAGAATTCTGAGCAATGCTGATCACTGATTGAAGAGCTCGCCCCTAAGCTTGAACGCTTCTCTTAGTTTGTCATACTTTTTGCACTCAGCTAGAATTTTCAGCCAGCCACTTTAGTACATAAGCACTGGGATGGAGTTCGCATCCTTATCTTTGCAAGGATGTACACTACTGACAAGATATAACAAGCATGAAACTCGAATCTGTTGCGTCTTTTCGAAATGGATCGAATGAAATGTTTACCAGAGTGCGAAATCTGTAGTATTCCGATAATCACGGATTGCTGCTTCCGGTAGTTAGTTATGGTATTCAAGCAATTTAAACGAGGGCAAAACCTCTACTACTGATATGCACTTCATCCACTGAGTTTACCTTAGAACCACAATGAACCATGGATGAGCTAACAGGTGAGTTGGTAGGTTGTGTCACCAACCGTAAGCGAAGCTAACAGAAACAGTAACCTAACAGATATGAAACTAGTTCACTGGTATTATGTCTCGGTTCGACTTCCTTGCACGGCATGAAAAACCGAAGGGTGTCAGCACTCGTTTCATTCTTCTCGTATTCTTTTTTGTTGAGATTTCATTCTTCTTTCATGCTCCTTGACATTAATGGTCTACAGCTAGCGGAATGTTGTATTCCTTTCTGCTCTTCCCAGTCATTCAGGGTCCGTGAATTTGAAGGTTTCAAATTAATTTGGAATGAAGATGCCACTGACCTGCCGTACACAGCGTTCACGTCCAGCTGTGTTTTCAGAGCGGATCAGTGAGTTCGAATACCGCTCACTTGACTGTATTCAGAGGGCGAGTCGGCATTTACTTCATACAGAAAATAACACGATGAACGGGTTCGAGTTAGTGTCCCAACAGCCGTGACATACTTCCTCGTTCGTAAACAGATGTATCGTGCGATCTTTGAACGTCAAAACAGGTGCACATTTTTGCGTACAGTTTCAAGGGGAACTTATTTAAAGAAGCAATCTATAAACAATAAGATTTATATCGATGTTTCATATAGTGTGGCAATGAGAACCACCTGGAAATGTTTGCCAGAAGACGGTTCTTTTCGGGAAAGTACGGCGTCCAATAAAGTATTTTTTCTCCGGCCCATAAATCCTCGTTGCGCCCTGGACAGAACCACAACCCGATTGGCTACAGCATTTTTATACGTACAGAAGAAGTAGTTACTCTCCAATACCTGTAGTCCGCTTCCTGTAATCGGATCTTGAATAGGAGTAAAAACGGACTTCTGAAATTCAAAATACAGCTACATTATCACAGACCACGGCTTTGAAAACAAGTGTACAAGTTACGGAGCAGGTAGTGACAAATGGTTCAAAGTTCTGGCTATCATGTTCATCTGCATGCTCATGTTGAATCACCTTTTTTGTTATAAATTCAAGTCTCTACTGCACTCTTGTGTTTAGAACGTGCACAAAAAGAGCTCTGGTAAACGGTTTGATCATTGTTGCTCAAATACATGCCATTGATTAGGTAAACACAAAGTAAAAGGGACTGTGAACAACACTGTGACAACACTCCTGACAAAGGCCATCTGAGGCAGTTGAAGTGTAAACTATTGAAACTAGCTCTTGACGTTGTGTTGTTCTCAATTCATGGATTATCTGTTAACTTGAAACTATGAGAATTATTGATGGTTGTCCCTATTCGTACACAATCGTGCTCTCTAGTGTAACCGGTTTTGTGTTTACTCGGCACATCATGTCGAGATAACAGAAAATTTGGTCCGAATTAGTTACTATATCAAGCGGTGTGTCTTGGGTAGCTGATCCGTTATACTCACAACAGGTTGATGGATTGTTCGAACCACAGTCCACACAAGTTGGAAACAGCTCGGCGTAAGTTACCGTTATAGGTGGAAATCAATGGGTATGTTGACTAAGCTCGATAGTTTAGATCCTTATCAATCAGATACAGCATTCTGTCTACGAGCAGTCTACAACCATGTATCTGAGACTATGTTGTCACTTGGTAAGTTGTCAAGTGCTGTTCAAACAGTCTGCGTTTTCTTTGAGGTGTAATTCAGTTCTGGAATCAACTCGGATTCGAACAGGCAAATATATATTTATGTCACATAGTGACTGTCAGTCTGGTCACTAGAATCCCAATTTACACCTTTCTGTGTGACGAACGCTGGGAAAACCTCTTACACAGTGATTGGGTATTTCACTTGTGTGTGACCGTAACCATGGCGCCGTTTGTCAAGGTTGTACAGTGCTTTGTTGTTTGCACTGTCCGACAGCTAGGTCTCATAACTGCGCGTCGGATTAGGGATTTAGCATCGGAGTTGCAGTCGGCTCCGATCGAATCGATGATCAACCAACCCCATTTCAATTTGCAGCAGAGTTGAGAGCATGTGATCTATACCCCCTTTGCATTTTACTTCACGTTTCGTGTAATGTAGGTCATGTTTCATAAACTGCTTATCACATTTCGTTGGCCTTAAAACCCGTTGCTGAAATTGCTTTTTGCGCTGGATACAGAACTTGGGGGCTGTTGGGGCTCAGCACGGTCTCGCTGACCTTCTTCGTGAGAATGTCATTGGCTGATATTGTGCACGCGCCGCGTATCCGCTGCGCAGGTCACTGATGTGTCCTACTCCGACAGTCCCCACCCTCAAAATGGATTGGCTGTTTAACCGTGTAGTAGGCCACAGGAAAGTGAGAATGAGCGTCAAACCGGTTCAGGGGATAAAACAGTGCCAGCGAGTGCCTTTTGAGACGGCATTGTGAAGATGATTGCAAGACAGACCCAACGAAACGGCCGAAGTGTCACTCTGTCACCCAACTACCCAAACCGGGAAAGGCAAACAGATGAAACCAGTAACCCAGACGCTCGGTTTCATTGTTAGTTGGACAACATGTACACCAGGTACAGGAACGCCGCACCACTGCTGAAACGTGTAAGCGCATCAACAAAGCGGAAATAGAATTGGCGTTTAGAGATGGCGATGAATGATGTAAATACTCCAGCGATTTAGGGCTGGCTTCTTGCTGATGTTGTGAATATGCCAAGAAAATGCGTTGGTCGGAAGAAACTCATCCTAGCTGACGGACAGACTGATGAACCACTGGAGTGAGAACTTGAAGAACCAACAATGATCGCAAATTACTTGCGACTATGAGTGAAAGTCTATTTCGAAAAGCAAAACGGCACCTGATCTTCTGGGACTGGGTGATCCAAGCGGTACGTTGAATCGCCTACAATAAAGAACATACATGCTGGAGGATATGATTATGAGGAGGTCTCACCGAGGTCACTATCGTAAAATGTAACCAGTTTTTCCTGCTGTGTACAAGCTCTTAATTGTGGCTATATGTGAATACGAACTGGGCCATGGGAGTGGTTAGTGAACGCAAAACTTCCCTTTTTAAGAAAATCACAATGTGATTTTGCCAACGCTTCTGAATACAAACATGGATCCTGGTCAGTGGAAGCCCTTTCCACGTTCCCACAGTGTGCTACGCAGAATATGCTGAATAGACGGCAAATGGGTTAAAGTTTACACTTTAGTGTTACTGTGGGAGTGACTTGTCATAGTTTGGGTACAACGATACTGTAGGCTAGCAATGTGTTGTTTTCATTCCATGGAAGGCTGTCACAAGTAAACAGGACAATAAGTACTGCAGTGATAGGTGAAGAGTGTCATCTGATGTAGAACAAGCAAAGTTTTCACAGAGTTAATGTATTAAACTCACAGTTTCTACTCACAATTATTTACAAGGTGTTTTTTTCTAAGGGAAGAAACTGAAGGAAAGCTGTATCCTGTGTCCCAAATAGGGCGTAGCCAACACGTGGACAAATTCAACCACGTTACCGCGATGTGCAAGCTCCGCTTGATAAACTAGACTTGAAGTTCCACGTGGTACTTTTGTTCCCCTCTGCCTCCATGATTTCACACACATGAAGTCAACGTTTGTCACAAGGCAGAAAGCATACGGATAAGGGATTTTGCTTTGCGTATACCAATGTATTCTCTTTTTTGTTACTAGATCCCAACCAATTCCACATGTGCTCACAGGAGTTTTCACCATGGGATCACGTTAACCACAGCAACATAAACGAACGAATCGGTCTTCAGGAAGACCGATTAGCCGTCAGTGTCATGGCACCACGTAAGAAGGCTGTGTACGCAGGGGAGGGAGCGTTCGTCATACAACTGGTGTGAGGGCATCTGTGTAAAAATTAATTACTGGGGGGGGGTGAACTGGAGAATCTGACATTTCGGATGCGGCCATTAGAATAATAGCGACAAACAATAAGTCAACTAAGGTCACCCGAGGAAACGAAACGGAGTCAAACAAAGATAATTTTGATATCTATAAATGGCCTACATGTATGATTGTTCTTTCAAGACTTTTCACTGAGATGTCCCCTGAATTAAAGTAGTCAGACTGCTTCCTCTTGACAGATACCGTGATTGTTAGTGGGCTCAGATTGGCTCTCAGATAGAAGTTCGCTCACATATACCACTTTCTTTGTGCACGTGTTTCTAATGTATGCACTTTATACGAAATTCCTGTTGCTTGGACCGGCAGGGGGACCTGATCAGTCAAAGTTGTGCAATTTCCAACCAAGAGAAAGGAAGCCCTATCTGCCGAAAACAGTGAGTGCCAGGTATGTTTAAGGGACTCACCTCACGATGACCATAAATTTGTGGTCACCATGCATGCGACAACTGCGTCTCAATCCGAATTGTATAATCGCACCACCATATGGGCAGTGTATTTTAGCGAATTTTGATGAACAGTCCCTGAGTGATCTGGTATCATTCCGGCAGTTTATGTATTGGAACTGGTACCAGACGTACGATTCTATTCTTTCCCAAACTTCTTCATCAACTCCCGTGACAGGAGTCCGGGGGTCGAACAGCTTTCTGTTCATGACAGTGAGCTGGGCATTCCATTTCTCTAGGGCGTAACATTTCAATGTGTTCTTAAAAAGACAAACAGAACCAACGGAGCTCGCATTTGGACTCAGGAACATCATATGTTATGTTTTACTAATAAATGTAAACGATGACCTGTCGCGTGGTTTTTACGCAGCTCCAAATTTAATCCAACCTCAATAAATGAATTAAGAGTAAAACAGTGTTACGAACAAGTTGTAATGGTTTATGTCTCAACCACCTCGGATGGTCTTTCCCAGGAGTGTTGTAAACGAAATCCTTGTTAATGTGATTTCGATTACCACACTCGTGAGAAAGGCCACCAGAGGTGGTTGAGACATAGAGTATTACGCCTTGCTCGTAACGTCGTGTTATTCTCAATCCATTTATAAATAACATATTAAGCACGACATCCAAAGTATTTGAATTAATTCTTACCAGAGTTGATGTGGATATCCTATAGTGACTCCACCTTAATGTCAATAGAGTGCACCAAACAATACTACAATCCACACTAGATCGCGATAACATGGGTGCTTCCATTAGTATGGGCAACTGGTGAACTTCACAGCTGACGCAAGTAAATTTCAATTTAGGTGGTACAAAATTAAATTCACCAGTATGATAGATTCACATAGAGCAACGACGACAACAACAACAACAGGAACAACAGTTACTGCTACCAATACTACTAGCACGACTACTGAGAAGGTGGTCATTAATCAGGTTCACACACAAAGTGTACAAGCTGAAATGAGCTAGTTTAAACACTTACACTTTATCACGACGATTATTTCATTGAGCCTTGTAATTAGAACCCGAGAAGTCGAGCTGATCCACACATGCATATAAACAAACTGTTTCAAGTTGATACACTATAAGAATCCGTGTCACCATTCGAATGATCACCACCCATCCTGTGTAGGTTTTATAGAGTCTACAAAATGGTGTAACAGTCCCCGTGATCTGGCACCTGTACATCACAGTTGTGTTGTACACATACGTAAATCACGTGTTAACAAAACAGTGGTAACCCAAACCTCAGGGAAGGTGGACTAGCACTCGATCTTGGTATCTAAAGTGATGAGGTTACACGCGAGACAATTTCTCTCCTCTATGTGTTTAATCACGTGTTGTTGTAGGGAGTAGTGTGTGCATTTTAAACTGCTCTTCGAAGCCCTAATCACCAAAGAATGGATTTCACTGTAAACCATACATTTGCTATCTCACCAATGGGAAGAAAAACCAGGCAGGCAGACTGGCTAAAACAATACAGAGGAAAACCAGCAATGGAGTATCTGTTTTCTGGGGTGTGCGTGGTAAGAAATGTTACACACAGACCTTTTCGAGCCCTTGAGGGATTGAACAGAACAAACTGATAAAGTGAATCAGACCACGTTCATTCAGCAGAAATTGTTACCAACTCACATATCTGAGTCATCCCGAAGCATTCAAATCGTGGGATTAAAAGTTACTACTTTGGGCAATCACGACTGCGAAATTAATTGAGGTCTGAATAGAAGTTCGTAATCAGATGTATATCCGTCTATTCGGATCCCATGGTTTCTTCTACTATGTGAACGCTTGTTCCTAAACAGTAGGATGAATTAACTTAAAAACGGTTTGTAAGTGACAAAACGCTTAGACTCATGCGCTAGTAGAATTTTACCCTGGGAACGTTGAGTAAGAGACAGGTAAATCTGATCACAAAGGTCCAAACAAGTTGGGTCGGCTGCTACAGTACTATAGCAACAACGTAGTCGATGAAAGCAAAGCTATAACAAACTTGAACTACTCACATTCACGGGGTATATAACAGCAAGTAGGCACAAAATGTTGTGCGCAGATCCAAGGGGTAAAGCCACAAGAAACTATCGGATAAGACTAGCAAGCAAATGATAAGTTAGCAAATCGGTTTCTCTGGATGGCGCAAATGTATGAATTGAATATGTAGAAACCAATACAGTTGAGTGAGATGTTAGTGTTTTGGCCCCTCAAATAGGTGCGCAAAACAAGGTACACATTGTCTAAACACGTAAGGACACCAAAGTGTGTGTAGTAAACATCGTTTGAATTGGGTTGGTAAAGAAACCATGATAACCGTAAAATGCCAACAAGAGAATTGAGAAGCGAATCACTTGGTAGAAACAAAATACACAAGGATTGGATTGGTCAAGAGAATTTTTCATCCATATACGGATAACCCACAACCTAGGTAGGAAACTGTCGTTTTTCACTACCTCAACAGATCGCCGAACGCTGGAATATTTACACAGGCTCAAAGTTGGTTGTATTTTGCAGCTTGATACCTCCCCATTAGTTATAAATATTCCTGAGTTGCCTATCTGGTTGACACGCAAAACCTAATGTGGAAACACCAGCAGCTTACGTGAACTCAGGCTTATCATCGTTAAACAGCAAGCATAATATGCGATTTTATTTTGTGGTGTGGGTATCCTAATCCACGTATCTATAAAACAACTACGCAGAAACCTGAACTTTGTGACAGCCCGATATGTTGGCACACACGCCGTGGTAGCTCGACTAAATGCATGCAATCTTAAAACTAGCTGTGAACCAGCTTCCTGCATACTCTGAAAAACTAAGGCGTTGCGCTGTCAGCAGTATACGCTGTTTAAAATGGAAACAATGCCCGCGGTTTTACATTAAGAAGGTTAGACCGTAACGCATTTATTACAGCCCTTCCGAAAAAGTCCATCATCATAGTTACTGGTCATACATAAACTAGTGCACCAAGATGGACCTATGGAGAGCATAGGTCACGAAGCACATATTGATTATCAGTACGCAAACTATAGGCGGAGAAGTGTGCTCATCACGAAAACGCAGCAAATACAAGTAGGTAACTAATTGAAGCATCACTTTAAAACACACCATCAGAAACCAAGTCGGCAGACAGAATTTTTTGGGCGTTTATGTGAAGAAATTCGATGCCAATTCGACTATCTGGCCGCTGGTGTATTTAAGCTAGGATTCCTGTCATTCATCATAGTGTACTGCGTGTTGGTTATCACCTGGCTCATTCTAGATAGACTTGGTGGCACCACTGCTGATGATTGATTGCCTTCGCTGTGTTCACACAACTTGGAAGAACAGTGTGCGTCATCTAGATTGGTGCCGGCGAATCGGGGTTTTCCTAATCTAGCCACCACTGCCCCATTTCGCACAAGCTCGCAGAGAACCCACTACCCTATATGCATTGTCCAAGCGTTCGGAAAATTACAAAGTACGTTTCTTTTGGCCACATCACGAAGGACTTAAACGTTCGGTTGTGAGTTCCGAGGGTGGTAGTAAAGTTTGAGTAGCATGGGTAGACAACTATACATTTTCGGTTGGTGATCAGTTTCATATTTTTTACTGCCTGGCTGTTCCCTCCAGCGGACAAATTGTCCGTGATATTTTATTCAGACCACCAGGATTTGATCCAATCCTGGAACGATAAGGATCAGGATGATGATCACTTAGCTTTCTTCTGACAGCCATTCTGTTGGAGTATTTGAATAAATCTTATTCTCGTCAACACCATTCACTCTTGCGAAATAGAAGCGCATGTAGATGGCTATTCAAAACAGTGGAGAGTGGTGAACAAGAGAAACCTCACAAAGATCCCTTGTGAAAAGAGATACCAAATCGCACTAAGCCATAAACTCAACGGGCTCGTCAAGAGCTAACATTCCACCCTAATGGGGAACAACATGATTTATTTGTAATGCTTTTTGTTGTACATTTATATTGTATACGACAGTACTGCCTATCCATTGCACGCTCACAAACGATCAGACCCTGATTCTACCGTGACAGGAAGTACTGTATGAGTGTCGGTAAGAGAAACCAGCCCAGAATTGTGACATAGAGCGTAATAGTAGACTTTAATCACTACCAGAACAGCACAGTGAGATGGGAAGGTGAACTGACGTTGTTTCCAGTAAGTAACATCTTTCAGTAGTTAAGGAAGCTCTGGTATTCCAAAGGGATTTACTGTTCGGTAAAATCACACACACACGTAACAATACTGAACAGTCCAAATGCGTAAAGTTCGGTGGATTGGCTCATGAGGATGCTGACAGTCTGGACGGCTCAACCAGTTGTCTCGGTCTTACTACTCAGTCTGCCTTCTTCATACTGAAGTTACTAATATAAACGTGGTAACATTGTAGCTTCGTACGCTGCCGACTACAGGGAACGAAAGTTGAGCTGTTCTCTGTGAAATTGGGTAAGCTGAGAACTATCCATTAGCCCACTACTCACTTAACGTTATCATGAAGCGATACTCTGAGGTGCCAGGGTTAGGATATTGAGAGGTTTTTGTTAGCAGTGCTTCAGCAAAGGAATTCTATGGAATAAAAATATTTTGGAAAGATTCGATCTCTTGCATATTACATTTCCGTGCAGCAGCTTATTGGGTGAGCAACATGGTGGTCACTATGAAGCCCACAAACATTGCCGGTCAGAGCAAATGTGAGTTTCAACAATGTACACTACTCAGCTGCCTAGTTGAATTGAATGCACTGGAAAAGGGCGTGCGTTGAGCGCAGCTTATTGAAATCATCACTGATGGGGTTGTGCTACAGGTGAATACGAAGGTTACGTGGACAGTCCTGTCTATCATTCATTGGGCTATGCAGACAATGAAATCAATCACTCTCGTCGAGCAAGCTGAAGGAGTTACGATCCCCCAACTTCGTTTCTCTTTTACCGTGAGTGCGAGTAAATAACTCTGCTCTGCTATGTAATTACTGTGATATCAAACATGCAATGAAAATTACTCATAGCAATCATATATTGAGTAATTTCCTACTTGTCCTTAAAGAAATCTGAACGAACTCAGCAAGGGCTAATTCTATGGTAGGACAGTGGGGGGAGGTATTTGTTATGATGACAATAAATCAATCATTACACAGGCATTAAAACAAACCAAACAGAATGACAGGCGCAGCAAGTAAACTGAAATCGGATTAACTGCCACGATCAGAGGCTGACAGAAGAAGCAAGTCCATGAGCAGAACAGCGCGCCATGTGTTTGAGCAAACTGGTGTCAGATGAATGAGAGGTGGGAGTTTGTTAATCTCCTAAATCAAAATAACACTGACTGAATGGGTCTGTCTGGTGGAATAACACTTCGTACATCTCGTATGAACATAGTAGTTTGAAACTGACCAAGTGAAAGACAGGTTAGAATATATTCACATGGTGAACACTGTGTGAAACATAGACTGAGTGACCCAGTCTGAGAAATTCAAGTGTAATTCACTGCCTGATCTTTGCACAGAAGTGATAAACCGTAATGCTAATTTCACACTCCTCAGTCTGTGAACTTCATTAAAGTAGATGAATGTAAATGATCTAATGTTTTGTAGCTCATATCAGTTTAGATGTCATAGTTTTCAGTTTACATCTCGTATTTTTTACGTGTCCAAGCAAAGGTATAAACATCGGCTGAATCGCCGACGCAAACACTCATAAACACTACTGGTGTTCATGAGGTGAACGTTGTCCAACTGACCAGCTGTGTGCATTCATTCCGACACAGTCCCTTTGATCATTCTACTAAGAGTAGTATCAACAACACTGTTGGTTCGTAACATGAAGATAGCAGTTTCGAATTCGTGTTCTCCAATCCATAACTGATAAGTTCGAACAACTGCGATTCTGGTCTTCGATTCAGATTGAGTGTAGAAGAACATGGGCAACGAAATCTTAACCAGCTTTAATGAATCAACCTCAGAATGATCGTCTTAACTGCATACTGCATGCAGTGTAAATATCGTGTTTGTCTTAAATGCAGTCCAATTTGACTAAGTAACATAGACGTAATTGTGATGGTTTTCGGATTTAGTTGATAATGAAGGGATGTGTAATTGCATGTAAGTATGTCGAACCGACATCATTCGTCCCACACGTTACACAGCCAATGCACATTCATCTACGAGGCTTGTATGAAGCCGTACTATCAGCACCCCCAAACTGACAGCTGTGCCAGAAAGACATACTCTATAAACAATATGACTTATAAGCTTATATGTCAACAACTGGTTAACAGGCCCAATGGCGGTCGTCCAACCCCATAAGTTCGTTCAACGTTCAGTGCTGTAAAAACCGTATCGGGATGTTGAGGCTGACACGGCAAAGACACTCTGCAAGACATGACGTAATGGTAGTTGGGCTTTGGGTGCTCGTGCATGGTGGAATTCTTTCGGTTCCGTTTGACCACCTGTCAGAATGAACCCGCTTGTGTTTCATTTTCCCCGGTAAGCCCTGAAACTAAATGGTATACGATGACAGACGAATACCCCCAACAGCCGACGGTGTGACTTAGGAGACTTAATTCACTCTCTCTAGTTTACCACGTAAAAACCTAGGAGTATAATGAATCATCACATGCATTATGGAAATGTTTATGACCTCTACATAACGTCTTGAAATAAAAACGTAACCCAATAATCCACTTTTACATTCCACTCGATTGTCAATTACTTTGGTATTACCAGGTTTCATGGAATTTCAGTGAACAACACCAGCGGATGAGAACATGGGCAGGAAATGTCGACTGCATGAATGGCCGAAATTCATCTAAGACCAAGTGAGTTTTTCCACTGGAAATCCCTCACCTTGCGTTGTTCACTGTGGATGAGTGACTACTCAGCTACTGCACACCCATGAACGTGCGATAATTCTAGTCGGGTGCTGTCTGACCATTGCAAACCACTTTGTCCGGCTTTCTGTTTAAGAATGTGCTTTATGTAGACGTGTACACAGTAATTTGGCGCCCAAAGCCAGTAAATTTTCCTGTAAAATTTTGAACCGTTTTCTTACTTTAAATTCTCTAAGAATCCTATGTTACACCTGTTTACCAACCTTTCTTCCAAACAGCGTATACGTACTCGTCTACCTCCAAGTTAGAACAGTGGATCGGGAAATTTGGAAGTGGAGTTCATTCAAAGAAGTGATTACTTATCACTTAGATTACTTTACAGGATCATTGTTGGTGTTCATACTAATAGTTTCACAAGAGGATGACTCACACATGAGTCGCTTCGCTAAACATTTTAAGTATTTTTCTACTGTATACTGCGATGAGGGCGGAAAATATTTCCATCACGTCGTTACCAACATTTTAGTATCCAAAACAAGGGTGGGGAGTTGTCAGCATAAGTTATAATTTTTCAAACTTCTTGGTGGAAACAAACGAGTAGATAAATTTGTAATGTTCTAAGTTCACCTTATGGTACATTATAGAAAACGGTTTATGTATAACCTCGGTGTGATGCCATTCGTACGGACTCATTTGAATAGTAAATAAATCATTAACACAGTCAGTGTTTTGGCATTAATTTTACCTCGAATAACTTTAGCCAACATCACTTAGAATGACTACTTTCAGTGTGCTGGTTCGTTTGATTCAACCTAGATGGTATTACACAATGCATGCCTAAAAGTTATTACGGTCACATTCAAACGGATAGGGTCACGACCCGCCTGAATGAAAGCTTGTAAACATGCCCAACATATACTACTAACGACAATGACAGAAGTGCAGTCTATGTGTTTACCTTAGTTTGCGTTTGTAAACGTAGTTTCGCGCAGTAGACTTCCAAAACTGGCATGTCCATGTTGAAGGTAATTTCTGACATCGATAATTTTTCGACCAGTAAGCTTGGGTACCTGGTTAGAAAGGTAGCGGCCGTAGTGAATTGTTCTAAATCTATCCTAACAAAAAATCTATATTTTCCGAACCCTATTTAAGACAATCTCCAGTAAAATCGATGTTCGTATAAACTATCTTCTTCAAAAGTGAACCCACTGAAACACTTAGGAGGAGACGAGTGATACCGACGAACTTCTCTGGACATTTGCGATTTCAATAGTTTCGTGAAAGTTCCAGCAAGACGGTTTTACAAAAATGGTTTAGCGACAAAGTAACGTATTGCCGATCAACGCGTTGTACCACACTAAAAATTTAACGACCATTTTCAAGAGTGTATTGTTTATTCACATATTAACCGAGGCCCAAAACCATTTGTTTGCCATGTATAAATCAAAATGGTTCAATTTTATGCGGTAGTTCTCATGGAACTGTGATGGAACAGTATAGAAATAGTATTTCATTTCATGTGATATAAAAAAACGGACTACACACGAACAGAACAAAGCTATCAGAAATACTTAAATTTATTTGTACAAGTATGAGTAACCTTTGGGAATGATTCAGTGTATTTCCTTAGAAGTAGCTTGTATAAAGTTTGTAGTGAAATATGTATCATTTTCATGAAATGGATTAGTGCACTTACCAAATCAATTGAAGAAACTTATAATGTCTCTATTCTTAACAGTTTGTTTGCAACAAATTTCGTACCATCCGGTTTGGCATAATTGATGAGAGGAAGTAAAGAGGTATGGGCGTATTGACAAAACATTTTCATTGGATATAAAATAATTCAATAATCCAACGAAGTGTGCTAGCCTATTCAAAACGGTCACGATTACGCTACATCTGAGTCACCCTGTTGTGAACTAAATTTGGGTGATAACGTAAACTATTTTTTCCAGTAAGGTGAGAAAACACAAAATCAAAGATATTAAAGACACTTTAAAACCAGGAGGTCATTCCTGAAGTATCTACACTAGACTGAGTAGTTCATAATAAGTTCGCTTCGATACAGTGTTGCACGTGTTCGGATGTATTGTATTTGCTTCTAACAAGCGGATTTTGTGTTGTAGATCACGTTGGCAATGATTATGATTCCTTGAAACTGAGACGAAAGGTAAGCGGACTTGAAACCAAACATACCAAATTAGTTCTCACCGATACTAAAATTGTGTAGGGTTTTAACTAAGCTCTGAGCACTTAGTGAGGCATAATTAGAATGATTAGAACCGGCTAATTCTATCAGATTTTGTCTATACGGTCCACTCAAAATTCTCAAACCTACTCCGTCTTTGAGATCTATTCTCCGAAATGACATCTCAGTGCATCACACAATGGAAAAATGGTTAGCCAAAAAACTTGAGCCTATTCTTCAGTTGCTGTGTTCTCGTAGTTAACATGACAAGTTCGATTTCGTACCCAACGTAAAAAAAATATTAAAGTGTAGTGAGGACCAGCGATCACACCATACTGCTCACAACACTAATATTCAGTAGTGAGTCAACAGCATGGATTTTGACATCGAAATGGCTGTATGAAAAATACAAGAAAAACAGTGAAGTGCAGCATCACATGAAATGGTTCCTGGTACACAAAGGAACTGAGCATTGGCGTCCGTGGCAATCATGATGTTCTGTGACCAGTGTGGTGCACAGATGAGTGATTTTGTTTGTGGTCCATTTGTAACACATAACCCATGGATTGGTTGTCCAACTAAACGACCCTTGCGCCATTCATGTTGTTCGCTAACAACAACAGTAGTAGTAAATATATAGTATTTGTGTTCGTTAAGCGGAATGTTCACTGCACACAAATGTCTCTAGTAAGGGCTCTCAGTTTTATTTGTACACACACACACACACAGAAGAGTTCATTGTCAATGTCCATATGTCAGCAAATACGATGAACTAAATGCTTACACGATGTATTTCCAAAATATAACTCGAAATTAGTAACGAGTGGTGTTGTCAAGCTGGTAAATTAAGTACAGTTCCCTTTGAGCCTGGTGATGACAGATATTTTCACGAGCAAGTCATCATACTGTCAAATAGCTATCAAAGTTACCTATACAATCTTATCATACTGGTAATATGTGAACACGGGTTACTCACTTTCTATCATCAGCTCACTCCTACTGCATAAAGTTTGCCAAACTTAAACAGAAATATGGTAATATTTTCCAAACGTAAAATTGAAATAACTAATAGATGAAAATGTACGGCGCTTTGTTTAACGTGAAATAAAATGATCCAGATAGTAATTGAATTTTGATATTTTCGCCCTCCTTAAACAGAAACGAAATACTTTCAGATAGCACACGGAGGATTCGTTCTCAACGTACATTAGACCTGGGACTAAAGGGATTCATTGTAACGTTAAGATGCAATATTCATGGTGATCAGCTTATAGCCCCGACCATTAGATTAATCATACCAAATGACTTAGCTAGCATGATGGAAATGAATGTCTGATTTATCTCCTCTGCATTAAGAAGCGACAGCACGACAGAAACCGTCGACTTACCTGCATCCCTGTCAACAAAGCCAGTTAACTCGTTCACCACATCCTTCCGGTGATAGTGAAACCAGTAAATACGATATACGTACCAAAATATGCTTACTATACATTTACCCTCTTGTTACTGTATAGATGAACAAGTGGGCCCAACCACGGGATATGTGTTCAGACGGAATGAAGTGTATCATTCAGCGCACTTCAAATGGAAGTACTTCAGTGGAACTTTAGTTTTTGTGGGAGCTTGTCCAACATAAATTTGTAGGTAGGAAACTGGTAAGTAACTTCAGGAGTACCCTGGGATCCTGCTCAGACTACCATGTGTAGGGCTGGAAAAATTACAATCCGGAGTAATTGTCTTCTATATTATCGAAATGCCTAGATCATTTTTTGGAAGGATTGTTTGAAATGGACAAAAAAGATGAAAAACATGTGCTTATATTCATTTAAATTTTTGTATTTGGCATGACGTGTGAGCAGATCGGTAACAGTGGAAGCAATCAGCTGGAATGAATGCTTCTCACGTGCCAGCTGCACATTATGGCACGAAATAACCAGGCAGATTAGGAGTGTGGAATGAAGCAGTTTATTCAGGATAATCCATACCATTGTCCATATGATAAAAGAGTCCCAAACGGAAAAGGATTACTTCGTTACAAACACGTTGGTGTCCAGGCCGTTTGATACGCACTGGCAATCGATTATCGCCCTGTGCTATCATAGTTCGGGGTTTAATCGCTTGTACCCTAATAGTGTGAGATGAGCAGCTAACTAATTTCGTACGCACCTTATCAGGTACTTGATCAGTGGTCCGTCAATCCATAAGCCAGAGCAGCACACACATGGTGGTGTTAACGATCATAAATATTTATTGCCTAAGCTGAACATTAAGGCATATCTAAGTCACTACAATCTTTACGGATTTGGTTTTACTTACATATTTTGAAGATGATAACATTGTTTAGTTGGGGGGTCGTGCAGTTTAATTCACCGTCATAATGTACCACAGACTACGTTAACATGTTCGCCTCATGAACACGTGTCCGGAGTTCCACTTCCACCAGTGGCAAAGATATGCACTACTGACAAGCTCTAACCCGAGTACAACTCCAGTCTAATGCTTGTTTTCGAAAGTTTTTGATTGAAGATTCTGTTGATATTTCACAGTTGCAATCAAACTGTAAGTGATTTTCAATTTATACAAAGCAAAATCCCTTACAAAGCACCGATAAGGACATCTTTTAGTTAGGCGTGCATAATTTCGTGGACGTTGAGTAACACTAGCATTTGGATGCCGAACGTTTGAACTGACACGAACTTGGTGGAATTACGATCAGTCCCCCTCACGAATATTGTGGACGTCGTTTAAGGGTCTTTTCTAAAGTGAAAAATGCGAACACCGATGACGACGTTACGGACAGTGCGGACACAATCTGTCACTTCTTCCTACTGAACGAAAGGTGGTGTTTTAATGGGAGAGCTCTAGCAGTGTTTAACTGACCGACAAATGAGAGACTCTAGCGGGTCAACTATCGTTAGAACGATCAACAGAGGACTGTTCGTACCATGTAGGCCTGTGTGGTTTTCGAGTACATTTATTTACGTAGTGCCAACTGTTATATGTGAATTCGTGCACAATACAACTGGCTTACTTGAACCCGTCCTCAGCAATGCGTCACGGTAGAAAGTCCTGTTGTGAACCACCTCGGCCAGATGTACCACGATTAAGATGAACCAACCCATTACATTTAACAGGCACGATTTCTATTGATTTAACGAGTGTGTATTCAATGCCCGAAGTCCCAATTCACTAACAAAACCTGAGGTGAATGAACAGAACTGACTCCTTTTTTTCTCGACCGTTAACATTTGTTAACGTTTAAGCTCTCCATGAAATTCATGTTTAACAATGTAACGGCTGTATTTGCCATACGGAACGAAGTATTGCAAAACAGTAAATTATCATCACAAATGGAGAGAAACCAGCAATGTGCCTCAACAACTTTTGTAGTGAACTATCCGCCAAATATAGCAAAGAATGTTCAAGTTGAGACGTTTTGAGATTTTTTTGTGCGAACCGCCAGAAATACCATTGGTTTGTCTTCAGCGGCCCATATTCTGTGTGGCATGCAATTGGCAAAAAGCCAGATTGTAAGTAAACATGCTAGATTATTCGGTTACTAAGCTTTAAACCAAGTTAATCAAATGTCGACGACGTACTACCTAAGAACAGACTGGGGCGGCAGTTATGCACAGGCCAGTAGAAGTCGGAATGCCTGATTGCTCCGCGTGTACGAATCAAGCATGAATGTCAAACATGAGCGTATGTTAGTAATCAAAAAGACGTCAGTTGTCACAAACTTGTACTCACCTATGACATGGGCTTCTCAGGACGATGATCTTGGTAGACCCGATGCTTGGTTCAGACAAACTCGAGTACAAATCCGAACGTATGCGACTTTCGTAATTCACGTTCAGGTGTATGCTCGGCTACTGACTGTCTACGATTGTTCAGTTAGCGAAGTCGTCATTGAAACTGAGATATTTTGCACAACTAAGCCAGATATGATTTCAAGAACGCTGATGAAGGCAGGGTAACTATTCTAACGGAATGAGATTGAAGTTAACTGACTCTTATTGGACGGTCGTAGTAATAAATTGTAGGAACTACTAATACACTAGTTTATGAAACGATTGTGGGAAGCAAACATAATCCACGCTTCCTATTCGTTCGATTCTTCTGTACTGTTGAGCTCATTTATTAAGCTAACTTGAATTCTGCTATGTTCATTGAGTACCAGCGGTGTACGGAATAATACTTGTCGTTTATTTTGAGGAGCAGTTTACACAGCTTCATTTGAAGAAGAGGCATGTTGTAACAGCAAAAATTTAGGCAACGAAAGTATAAAAAACAGGGGAATTCAAAGCAAGCTCTCCCTCAAATGTAGGACACTGAACGCAGAACAATTACCAAATCATTCCACCAGAGTAACAAACGTTAACACTTTCAGTTATCAACTGGAAATTACTTGTGTAACAGAGTAACAAATAGGAAACACAAAAATAGAAAAGCAGTCCTTCGAAATCAAATGCTTTTCATGATACAAGGGTTCTATCACAGTCAAGGCTCACGCACACGAGACAAAGAAATGTCCTTCCTAGTGAGATATCCGTCAGGGATAGCAAAAATCAGTACAGGGTTCCCTGCGTAAATGTGCTATAGACTTTCAGGAAACCAAAAACACTCGGTGGACATAAACCAATGGCCGCGTAGGATGGCAGCGCCTACTACTATTGCTAATACTATTAATAATAACACTGCGGATGAGGCTAAACGTGGATTTCCTAACCTCAGCCTGGTCGTTTTTTCCATCAGGTGCTGCATATGGACCTGCAAAGTGAATATCGAAATCAGGGATTGAAGTTGCTTTGGAGTACTTGTCTTCAGTTAGTACCATGAATAAAGCTTTTTTCACAAATCAGCCTTTCTAAGTTCCGACGTTTTCATCATTCTTTAATATCCCTAGCTGAGATTACTTACTTAGCATTGGTTGCTTATGATATAAAGATGACTATTGTCTGATGTATGTGGAATTTGCGTACATCTGGGCAGATTTCAATGTGTAATCCGAGTGCCTGTCAGTGATACATCAGGGATATTTACAAGTTCAGATTCCATGTAAATGTGCCATGTTCATTGAGAGATGTGCTCTTACCTATCTTGAAGCAGAAAGACCACAGTATATTCAGATACAAGACTGTGTAACACAGTTTATGAAAGTTCAGTTAAGCTAGACTTTGTTGGTTGCGTATTGCTGGAACAATGGACGAAACCGAATCTATCGAGAGCTCAAGAAAGATTTTTACATCTAAGCTCATCTAAACACCAACCGAGGAGGAGTGTGATTTTAAAGACATCTCGTTTTATCATGTATCAAGGGTTAATGACATATTAACATGCCAAAGATGAACTGGCATGTGAAAGTTTCTTTCCGCTAAAAATATATTTCTCAACATCTCGAACACTAATATTACTGAACGGTCGTATGACTTCCCTGGGGATCCCGGATGCAACTGTGTTTTCTCGTTTATCTATCCTATACGTGTGCTTCTGTGTACGTTTGCTATAGGAGGTCTGATAAGAACTCAGTGTCACTTTGTTAGTCGTGGTTCTAATTACACACAGCAAACGTTTGCCATTTTCTTAACGACTTACCTATTACTTGGTTCTTCAAGGTCGTTTCATCTCTACCTTTTTGAGTGTTGTTCAACGCGCTTTTCTCTTGGCGTGCTTTTAATTGCCGCTAAGTGTGTTGAAGCCCATCTCACGTTCTTTTTCTTGACCCACTTGGTTGCTGCCGTTGGTCCAAGACTAGGCTAGAGATAACGGTTCATTATATTTTCAAACATTACTGATCATGCCCGGTTCTTTTAGTCCGATGCTTGTCAGAGAAGGCGTTATAAACTGATAGTGGGCGGGAGTCAAGTAAATACCTACTTGTCCATTACAAGTTTTTCAATTAATTGAGAAGTATCTTAACGTTATTTCAAAGGGTAACAACTTGGATTGGGACGGCAGATATATGGTATTGTGAACAATATCAGGGGATACCGCAGTCCTGTGAATTCGTCGCTGAAAGCCATTGAAGGAATCCGTCAAGCCTTGTGGTGAAAGAATGTTCTATTAATTACTGGTATGCAGCAGAGGATTTGGTTTATATAAGTTGAACATTTCTCACAGCTTGGTCACAGTTACTGTACTCTTGTAGACTTTCCAATCAGCCGCTTTTGAAAAGAGGCATTATACTTGAGTCAGACTCTTGTTATAGCTCGTCGGTAGTGCATATTCTTGCCATGGTGGGGACTCAACCTCCTATCAAGCTACCATGAGGCAACTGTGTCGACTACTGTCACGATTGAGTTACCATACGCAAACGCCCAAACACATTTGCTTGTGAGCAGTGCTCGGATTACCCAACGCCTCGTTAGAAGACACAATAACTGCGCTATTAACCCCACCCTATGACCTCACGACTACACTTTCCTCGAAGTTGGAATCACAGAAATTACGGAACATCTTAGGTGATATTCTGATTATTGGCAATTATTAGGGGTTTGGCTGACAGGTTCAACTTTTTATTAACCAACTGCACCTTAAAACCAACAGTAGCTTGCAATTTGGAGGCTTAAACTAGTTGCTTCAGTGACATTTGATGAGGTTTATTTAAAAGGTTGTTGTGTAACCTACAGAAACACAAACACTCTCTTTAAGACTGAAGCTAATTTAAAGTGTCATTAGATTTTTTTTAACCTCTACAGAATATGCGACGAACCACGTAAGATACGACCGTGTTCTACACACTCAGTGAAAAACTGTGCTGAAGAATGAAAGTAACCAACCGAACTGTTTTCGGGCCGGTTGTGTATAAATTAGTATCCATGCCCCTCCGACAGGCCAACAATGAAAATAGCTAATCCGATTGCACAGTCGCATCACACTCTCTCAGAGCATTTTTTTGTCAATGGAAACATAAAATGATCGATGACTCTGATAGGCAGTGTAATATAAATTCCATCATAAAAAACTATTTTTGAAACATGTGCTTGCTGTGAAAACTGAGCGGACACACAATCGCCAGTATAGTCATATTTCTTTGTTGTGTTATGTTGAGAAAATTTTAAGCTGACTCAAGTTTGTTGCTAAAGGGCATAGTGATTTATGAGCAAAGTCGTATAATCTGCTGGGTGAATATCAGTAGGAATTATCTCAAAGGTTGTGTGTTATACAGCAAGACTCTTTTTGACTACAATGCATTGCAATCATGATGTCCTTCTGTTACTGTATGGACAATGTGGACAATATTGGCACATACGTGCTGAACACAAATGTTAGCACATAGTTACACATGGAGGCAATTACGTCATTCCTGACCTGAGCGTCCACACTGAACAAGGTCCTAAATCGAATAGAGACTTCAACTTTATAAGGGTTGGTTGCTAAGCAGATATGGGATTAGGCAAGACATTCGCAAACGTTCAGTCATAAACAGGCTTATCGGTAGGTGCCAGCTTAACCGGTCGCAAACAAGGTGAAGGCAAATAACCTAACTAACGCAAGCAGCACAGGTAGTTGTTTTGAACCTTCCCTTCGACCACTGACGGATAACGGAATACTGGGTAGCCAAGCTGTAACACTACAGGTATGGTGAAACGTGATTCGTACAGTATAACTGGGACATGATGATCAGACGTAGTGCATGTTGTCCTACAAATGTTGATATTCAGTTCCTCCCTCATAGACACAGATGGAACGAAGTGTGTGTGGCACTGATTAGCTAGTGCTTAGGTGCTAGTCGGTAGTTTCTAACAAATTTTCACCCAGTATCCAAACTTAATTCAGTGACAATGGTTCGGCCTTATGGCGTTTGTGGACCAAATGCGTTCCGACTAATCTACTACTCTAGCGCTTTAGGATTCCGTTACGTTCAATTCACAAAGTGGTGAAGCCCAAGGTGCCAGTGGTTCAACTGCAGGACGATATGCACTGATGATGGAATCTAAATAAGGGTGAAATTTAAGCCTAACAAAAACGAACAGTCGGAACGATCAATCCAGCGGGAGAAGTGCAATCAACTTTGATTGGCATTTGGTCGTAGCTGTCCGTGTGAAAGCAAACCACATTCTCCATGTTTTATGGTCACCTGAGTGCACTTTTCTTAAGTGGTATGACCACGTGAACAGCCCTGTGCACTGTGATCTATCCCTGGTGTTAGAATCAGGATAAATTATGGTCAAATTCGCCCAAATTACCATGGACTTCTAACTGATTACAGATTACGATAAGTTTTAGCTGGCTACAGGTGACGGACATGATGAAACTGACTGCAGGCAGACATTTTTAATGCATTATCATTATCCAGCATTGATTCGCAGTTTGGGAAATTGAGTTGCATCATTTCTGGCCTGTGCCCTGGGTGTGCACACCTAGACTCACTCGGGTTACCAGGTTAGTTACCGTCATCGACCATTTCTCTTCGAAACACCCATCAAAAAGATCCCCTGTTTCCGAGACATCTGCAGCAGTACACTGTAATGAGATTGAACTGGAGTGGCTTCCTGGTTGGGGAAAGTTCAACCAGCCAAAGTCAACACACAGACCGCTGTTTCAACCCACTCTAATTAGACAGATTTTAACGGAATTAGAAGCAATTTAAATTGAGCAAACAAGGGCACGATTTTAAAATGAAAGTTGCGGAGTCGAACAAGCAGAACTATTTGTGCATTTAGCCTAAACTGTAAGCAAAAGGTGTCAGACGGTTCGGTGAAATCGATTGAAACAAGCGAAATGCTAGTTTGTTTAGCTAAATGTTTTTACTGGTTTGACTATTCAGATGACATCGATTATAACCATCAGGGTTCTAATGTAGCTCAGATGACTAAATAAACGTTTGTGTTCAATGGACTGCAGTTTCCATGGTTCACAAATTAGTTCTGTTACAGCACATCTTGACTTACAGTCGAATGTGCCCTATCGCACAGTTCATCAGTGAACAATTACCATAGAGTGGCAGTATGTTGGTCGAAGTTTTAGAATGAACATTGTGTTCAAGTTTGCATTTGACAAGGTTAGTACTACTAACAGAAGTGATGACCGCATGTGTCCTCATTAATGTAGATTTCAGCTTATAACCAGTTATTGTGGTTTTGCAAAAAGATTTATGCCGTCTCTTTTAATGCATGGGTACACTACTGTTTCTGCAACCAGCTGCCTATCTGTGGGTTCTCAGACCAAATTGGATTAAATAACTTTCCCTTTGAGAAGAATTAGTTGGAACATTCAAGCAGATCATTAAAATGAACATGGCCATGAAGGATTCACGACAGAATGTCCCAATAACTACTTCTGAGAGTTTCACTGTCATCTGTATCTCTTTTTAATCGCGCTTGCATAATGTGTATACAGAATTTACTTCTTTGTCACCAAGTTCCCTAAGTGTCTTTTCGCATACGGATGCGATCAGATTAGTGTCACCACGGCTATCCTGGGTACAATTCTGATAGCAAATAGACCGGTGTGCAGAAGTTAAACAATTTCGTAAAACTGTATCTGTTGTCCTTACGTTGGAGGCACTCTTTGACGTCACTACTGATGGGGTCCAGCACGAGAAGTGATTTTTAAAGGCAGTTCAAATGAAACTGAACGTGTGTTTTAGCCAACAGATAATGAACGAATGAACAGAGATGGGATTCTGGTCATCGGTCGTTAGAACGGATGAACCTGAGTTATAGTGAGTGGATCCACAGTATTCACAAAATATTTGACCACGCCTCCGTCGGATAAGTCACGGGAGGACCGGATGCGCAAAGCATGTTAACCAGTCCGCGTAGAAGTTCCACACACTGTCAATAAACCAGATGCCATATTCATGTTTGACCTACCGCCCACCCAGCCGATGAAAACTTCACGTCAAAGTAAGTACTTCACATTCATGAACTGCGAGGGTTGATTGTCGTGTATGGTAGATTGAACTATTTACACTTTGGTGAGTGTATCGATAGTTCCGACCTGTTTCAGAACCTTGAATAACAAACTGTTTGTGAATGCGAGTTAATGGACTTGCAACACTGTAAAATATGATACTAGCATTTTCCACGTAGTACTGTAACACCGTTTCATTAATAAACCAGACGTGAATTTAAGACTCGAAAGATGGGAAATATCTTGTTTTAAAAGTGACCTACTTACATTTTTTCTGAATAACTGGTTCGATATGGCTGTGCACATCCACTCGCCTGAACAAGTTCAAATAATGGTTTTCGATAATGGGCAAGTATTTGGAGGCATTGAGTGAATGCGTGATAAGGAGGGATGATGGGTCATCACAGTTGGAGCAGTTGGATAATTCACAAGGTCCAATATTGGGCTTCTGTAATCATTCAGTTACTTAGATGATAAATCAGAAGTGGATTCGGATGAGTATAAGTAGAGATATGTCAGACCCTTATCAGTGAATAATCAAACGGTGACATCGGAATACGACGAGTGATTGACAGCTGTAGGGCTCACTACTCTGCTTGCAGACAGTTGTCTTCAGATCAATATTTTATTCGCAAAATTTCATGCTTCTACGTTCAACATCTAAAACCAACGGGTGTGCCCTTACTCATCAGTAAGCAGACTCGTCGTGGGCATGAAAACTTATCCCCAGTTTCTCGGTTTTAGTTTTGTCGGTTATCATGCAGCAGTATTGAGTCGGGTGAACTGTGACATACGAAGTGGCATTAGGTCTTGTTTTCGATAACGCTGTCTGTTGGTGGATTTGTCCTAAACATTTTTTCGGGGCTTTTTGCCATGACAACCCACTCGGAGATGACTAAATTATTCTCAAGTGTGGTGGCAAGCTCAAGCAACAGCGGTTGTCGTGAATGATGTAGAGCAGGTCTTGGTTGATATAACAGAAGTTTGAAGTGGGTTGGACGGACAAACTCATGATTAAAGTTCATAATCAAGAGGATCGGGACCCACTGAAAGGACCACAAGTTGAACTATTTCAACTCATTCTTCATCTGCGTGTGGCACACGGTGTGTAACAGTGTGCCCATGCACGTTCCAACAGCACTGGGGAAAGTGTGCTGACCTCTTACATTCGTCGAAATGTAGACCGACTGAACGCTCTATGGAAAACCCAAGTCTCAGAGAAATGACAGTGAAGCATTGGAAAGCCAGTCAGTTTTACACATGCACTCGTTAGTTAGGAACTACCCTTATTAGGGTTTGTGAATAGATATAATCTTCCACACCGTGGTTTGGAATGGGATGCCACTGTTCGGTGTTTTATTACTTTCGTCTGTTCACTGTATTCCCTACACTTTACAATGTGTTTGCAGAGTTGTCAGTGTGTTGTTTAAAAACTAGAACGATGTCCTCAGCAACTTTATTATGGCAACTTTATCCCCACGTCTTTATAACACCCACACACACTAGCCCACTCCAGAGCACTATCTACCTATTCAATCGGAACGACTATCATCGAAGGGGGTCTAAGCGGAAGCACCCAAGAGTAAGACTCAAAGCTGATGGCGTCTACATGCACACATGACATACTGACCTCCCATATGTGTTCCGATCTTTTGGTAGCCATCGAGATCTCATAAAGCATCAATGAATAAGCTGAGTTAATGAGGTTATCCTAGCAAAAAGAATCAAGCCGTGGAACTATCCAGCAGAATCGACTAGTTGGTCACCCACTATTTAATAAGAATGAACCACGATCGATTGAACGTTGAAAAGTATCAATCGAACTCACACATGGCTCAGTGAACACCGCACGTTATAAGGAACGATTTATTCTATCAATTATAGTCACTTCATTACAAACAATCGGCAATACAGTTCAAACGAATGATACAAAGAGCCAAACCAGAACTGTTAATAAAACCCAATCCTAATGATTGATTAGTTGTTGTTATGCTCTTAAACAACAATCTGTTTTAGGTCAACGAACATGTTTTAGCAATGACACACAATTCCACGTCAACCTATAAAGTAACTCTGTAGAAGCGTCAGACTACGCAAAAACATTTCATAGGTACATTGTTGGTAAAATGAATCAGACTTTGCACAAAGCCTTTTAAAGTTCTTGAAATTATTTGCAGACTTGAACGAGGGAATAATTCATCACTTACACCGAGTAAGTCAAACTGTATCTTGTGAGAGCACAACATGACGAGTCAGGCTGCAGACAGTTCACACCACTCGACGCATGAGTCGGTTGATGTGTTTCCACCGAGCGGAATCGTGTCAATTAAGGTCTGGCGGAGCCAGAACCATTATCTGTGATGTACCACCTTGGTTAGAACGTTTATGACCAGTCGGACGTGCATTACGTAATATACATGTGATACCTGCAATGGACAGACAAAACACGGTGACGTCTGATGAGCAGTAACACTGTTGCATTAGTGTGACTAAAGATCCTATTGTTTATGTAGACCTTCATGATGATCAGTCGATTTCAGACTGACTGCGTTCAACCAACAAACGTACCACACAAAATTCAAGTGACTGCCCCATTCCTCAAAGTAAACTAAGATTTTTTCGAGTGAAGCACAATTTTCACTGCCGCAATTTTACCGCAAATCACAGTCAAACTTACTGACTCTCATCAATTAGCTGTTTTCCCGTTGTCTGTGCCCAAAAGTGCACAGCAATCATAGAAACCGGCTGCGCATTGGCCTTTGGCGAACAAAATGGAGCGAGAACACATGCAGCCCAAGCGTCGGTCACGCACGTGTTAATCACGAGCCTACTTCATTCACCCAGTAGATGGACAAACGATGTGCTCACGTGACTTCAAAATTCACCCCTGGTCAGTGCTCATGTTTTGAGTTTGAATAGCCTAAAATAAGAGTTCACTAGTTGTCAATTTCGAATTTTTGTATTTACTCCACCAGAACGTCGATTACGCTTACGTTCTGTGGTCACGATACATTGTCAACCGAATACAACTGTTTAACCCATATCGTTAGTTTGTAGTTGGTAATTGCCGACGACCACGTGACGTTTAGATTAAAAATGGAGTTTGAAGGTTGAACGCAATTGAATGTGCTAAATTTACTGGATGTACCATGAGCCCCGTAAGTAGAACAGACCATGAGCAGCACAAACACGTGAACAATACAAAAGGTCCCGATTAAGGGCATAAATGCAGGTCTCCTTTCGAAACTCGTCATCCTCATGTTGTTCTGTATGTCTCACTGTATTAGATTCATACCGTATGAACATATGCAACTAGGGCGAGTCAGAGTGAACAGTGAAGAGAATGAGTTAACCGAATATCCGCCACACTACCAGACATTGCAATATCATGTTTTTCTTCCTCGTTTGATCCATGAGCCAGAAGAAGAACGAACATGTGGTGACCGGAGCAAGTAAACTGGGCGGTATCGAAAGTTATGAGAATTCCCAGGGCTGGAAATCCGCTGATCATATGATGAAAAAATATTACGTAACTCCTCTTTTCAGTGAAGTGTTCACTGAAAGCTCACATTGAGCAGCTGAACATGGTGATCATTCTGTGTTCGACAGCACTCTCCACACAAGACTGCTGTAGAAACCAAGATACATGATCCAAATGACCCTGTGTTCACCGTGGGCAAACTACTGTTTTTTTTCTGTTGAGTAAACATTCCTTGATTAAATATCCTTCAGTGTTCTCACACCAGCAGTTCAAAAACGGTTTCGTGTTCGTCCAGAGTGGGGGAATGCCCCATGCTAATCTGGTCGACACGGTGATTCCAGTGTCAATGAAAGAAACCACCATGCCCCAAATGAGTCTCAGGCAACCAGTGATTTATCGGATAAGGGATATACTAAGTAACTCAACCGGCATATCTTTAAATTTCAGATTGATTTTGTCTACCAAGTGAGTCCGAACGAGGGTCAAATTGGTCATGACTTGAGAGTGAATACTTGCAGACATTAGAATAATTTCAACCCTTGACTTGTGAGGTTCTAACCGTACCAAATTGATGAGATGGGTTGTGTTTAATCAGTCGACCTTTTATAAATTAAGCTATCTCCATATTAATTTGAGATGTCCTGGGGAGCTTCTCTAGGTCCCAGCACTTAACAGGGTAGTACAGTTAATATGCAATAGATGGGATGGCAGACAGAGATTGGACCGCTCTTAGAAGGTGAAAAGGCACAGATCTACCGGAATCAGGGAGTAAACGACGCTGGGGTGCCTGGACCACATTACCAAGCTGACGCGGTTGCAGACTAACACGTACGCAGCGAGCACTGAGAGAATGGTGTCCGCATTACGTAGGACGCACATGGATCAGACCTAACAAACCCATCGTTTGTTTGCTAGTCCAAGAGCGATCCGTCTTGATTGGCACAGGTTTCGGGCGTCGTTATCTTCATCCGAGGCCAAATAAGTCAACGCTAGACCTGTGACCGTCCAAGTGACAGGCCGAAGCCTGCCATGACGGCTAATGGTGGGCCGAAATCCTCACAGCAAATGACCGGTCACGATCCCCAACCCTAAACAAATTTTACTCAGTCTGTGTGACAAACCATTGCAAATCCATGTTGGATTTGGTTGAGTCGAGTCTGATTCAGGAGGGACAAATTACTTATGTGCGTGATGCAGTACCCTGCTGGCTTTTATGTTAACAGAACAGTACAATTAGCCGTATCCCAGTACTATGTCTGGTCGAGGCAATGGTGGATACAGGAAGTGGTTGACTAAATACAAATTTGTTTAATGGATAGGGCAAACAAACCATGGTAGCAGCGTTACACTTATTGTACACCGCCTATTCGCTTCCTCTAATTGCAGATTACGGAGATGTTCCTTTTAAAGAATCCAATTATCTGTCAGTTGTAAGTAGTTACAATGTTCACTCTTTGTTCTCTCTAATGATCTGTTTCCTAAGGATTTTCGTGGGTCAGGCTACTCGCCTCGTCTGTACAGGGTGTCATTGCCCTAAATGATATTGAACCCAGTCCTAGAAAATATAACTTTTTGTTAGTTCCACTGCAAAACCACTGAAATTAAGCCGATAGCGTAGTCGATCCATTTAACCTGATTAGAGATGTTCGATGTCATCTGTTTCTCGATATGATCAAGCAAGTGATCAGTGACGGAAGCCAGCTATTCAGCAAGCCGTCATGTCTCAGTTGCTCATCCACGTGACCATCAAATGTTTATTACGCCCTTCACCGAATGTGAACCAACTGGAAACTGGTGTGCGAGAAGGACACAGTGGCCCATTTCGGAACAGGTTTACAGTGACACCCTTTTTAAAATGTACAACTGTTTTTTTATCTCGTAACAGTTAATCCTTCGACCGAAAGATTTCGTTGTGAGAGTTGGACTAGTGGCGTTCAGTTAAATTCAGTCATCTTGTTTTATCAAGACAATGGTAGATGGTGGAATTCGATGGCTAGATGTCAGCCGGTGGTAATTAATTAACCAGCCAGACAAACAACGATGGGAATCATCTACTCGTTGCACACCATCTATCCAACATTGGTACGTGATGTTGCTGCCCAAAATGACGTTATACTCATACGTCTGGATTAACTGTATAGCAAACCCAAGGTGTTACGATTACTGTATCGTCATGTACTTAATGCCAAAGTTAAAAAAACCAAAGGCAGTGAACAGTTGCAAACAAAACGATTGAATGTGCTTTAACATGTTGTGACAATACATCTTTGTCGTTACATTGCTGGCCTATTCATCCGAATCTTCCGGGCACCCAAACCGTCATTCACGCTGAGACAACATCAGGAGGATCCTGTGTGAGTATGAGGTCATATCTCTGTCACATCGTTTATTGTATCCGGTACTTGACCACATACCCTCAACTGAATTCAGCAACGAAGTGTAAGGTGTCGTAGAAGCTTTCCGCCGGTGTACTTGGGGTCTTCGAGCACGCTTTCAAGGTCCGTGTGATAGGGCGCATTGTCACAGATTATCACCGAGTTCCTCCATTCGTGATCCTCAAGACTAACATCATCCGTAGGCAGATTTGACCGGTCGCTTTAGTAGATGAACCACGTTTGATGGAATATGTCAACATTCCTCGTCCTGACATAGTGTCAAAGATGTCTACGGATGCTGGCAACAGATACACGTGATTTCACCCGATGTACGGCTGCACCGCGGTAGTTGGCTAAGTGAGTAAGCATAGTTAATATGCTTCACTCTCATCAATCTGGACGAAAATCTCTTCTGCGGCCGTGTATTATTACAAATTTTGAAGAAAAAACAGATCTCTTCTACATTTGTTCGTTTCGCTACACATGGTCTGGGGGACTAAGCGTAATATTTTACCGTTATTGATCTCCTGTCCATTGTGAAGCCTACTGCTCTCACAAACTGTGTCAATCAATTCTGTCTGCTTACTTTAACAAGACAACAGTTAACCCTGAACGTTAACGACCGGCCTGTTTACCAGCAGGTTGTGTCCCAAGACTAATTCTTGCTTCTGTTTGTGCTCTTGACCGCAGATTCTCATAATTCGCACTTTGCTTAGGATTAACGAGGTATATTTGGGCCAATTCTCGCTCTTCAGTGCATTTTTATTCCAGAACACGTGATTTCAGTAAACACTATCTGGCACCAAGCAGTATCTGTTAAACAATCGCTATTGGTCACCCGCCACTTTAACGATCACCACTGGTTCGTAAGCCACCACTGCTGACTCCTAGGTGACAAGGAACTTCGTGGTAGACTGTTTGATTTCACTCAGTTTCCGCTTTGAACTTTCACTAAACGCACAAATCGCGTGTATCCTCTGTTGAGAAGCTAAGCACCGGTGATGGGTGGACGTGACACCTCTGACCGTTTCACGGTCAGCCAACAGTTGACATGCGAGGTCGGCGGGTTATGTAGTACTGCACTTCCCAGTGATGTAAAACCAGAGGGATGGGGCTGGACTATGCAATATAGACGTTTGCTAGTCACATCGGTACCTGATTGATCACAATCAACTTTCTGCACCCCGACTATGGTTGGAGGCTTGTTGTGAACATCCGCATACAGTGTTGGGACTTCAGTTCGATGCCTCGTTCCCAAATTGCATACCGTTACACCACTCTAAATCACTCATACTGAAGCACCTTATTAAAACTATGTTGCAGGAGAAAATTGTGTTCATGTTTTTATTCCACTAAGTAGTTACCAAATGCTTATTCTCTTGGTGTTTGCCAACCATCGGCTATATGAAACGGTAAAATAGTGTCACAGATATTGACTTTCACCATCACGCGAATTACCGTTCTCACTGTTCTCTAGCGATTTAGAAATAATTGGGAATCTGACATGCTCACAATCTTACTAACTGCCAAGACAGCCAGCAAGCTCATTCTCGATTTTCGTCCACCCTGACCGCCAAAAGTGTACCCCTCACAAATTGCAGTGGTTTGCTTTCAAAGTGCGCCAGTAGATTTTCTAAAAGACTGTATCTTCAAACATTGTATTCTACTTCGCAACAATAAATCTGACTAGATCTATCAGCAGCCGTGGTCATCAATTCGCTTACAGCTACGGGGATTTTTATACACAAGGAACCAATCGACAAAGTAGTTCCTACCATACGACACGAGTCTCACTTATGTAGCAGTGTACCCCTAATCCAAATACACCAGCCATACTCACTAATAAAAATATTGATAGCCCTCGGTCACCTAACAGTTTTCAGTTCAGCCTTCCACATTCTTGTTTGGAGTGATAACACGTCAGAAACTGGCATGTATCGAGGATCTGTTGATCAAGTTTCCACAGTCTCACCTATGACGCGAGAAACTGTCGATAGTGGCTCCTAAATGACCCCGGCTGTGGGATTCGCGTTGACATTGTGTTAAGCGTTGTTGCACGATTTTGCTGCTGAAGTCATAAATGTTCGAATGAGAAATGTTTGTCAGCTGTCACCCTGTACCACCTGCTTACATGTATTGCCAAAACGATCACAGGTGGTCGGTTAGTCTACCGACACAGTCTACCGACACAGTCTACCGACTGAACTATGATCAACTAACTATCGGTGATTGAAGTGGACTTTCAAGTTGCGTTAAACACCTGGCCAGTGTACTGGCACAGTTATTAGAATACCCGATCACCCTCACGTAAAATATCTGGGAACAAGAGCGAACTTCTTCGTAAATACTAATCGTTTAATGTACTTTATATATATATAGTTTATATATATAGTTATTGCACAAAACTTACTATATTCGTAATCTCTGGGAGTGGGAAAAATGGCACCAACCCAAGGTTTTCTTCAGAACTTGGAGAACGACACTAAAAAATTTGGTCGTTTTTAAACTGACGAAAAGAACCGCACATTCACTTTGTGCGCTGAAAACAAACAACAATTATTTCTAGAATTCACAGACGATAGAACTGAGTTGTGAAAAATGATGATGAATGATGCTTTCACACAAAACTGAGCAATAAGTAGCATAGGGAAACGTTTCCCACTGATCGACACATCTATAGCGTAATTATTTTAAATTCATGCCTCCAAAGTTATGAAGCCAGAGTACAAATCCGAGCAGCAACAGGCCACCATCTCGACGAGCAGTGACAGCTGTGCACTTAAACCGCCCCATAGTGGTTCTTGTTATATTACTCAATAACCATTAATCTTCTGCGAACTGTCTTCCATCTGGCCTTCTATGTAAAGCGGAATACAATCAAGTGCATGGTTTTTTCGGCTTGGTAACGAATTGTTAAATGTAAGCCAATATCACCCTTATAAAAACTGTCTTGTGCAGCGAGAACACTCTCGTGGGTATCTCTTGTAGTAACTCAGTGTTTTATGAGAACTGTTATTCATCAGTAAATTAGTCAATGAGTGGGTTTTTGAAATACTGTCTGATGTTGTGTGGTATCCATTATGGAACAGCACGTACACTAATCTGAAAACGACGTCTTCAGGAAATGAGTAATTAATGGTGAGTAGCAGAGGATTTGGCTTTTCATAGAGAGTGAACGTCACGCACAATTGATCGCAGCTGCCGCATTTCCGTAGACTTTCCAGCTGGCCACACAACTTGAAAAAACTTCACACTATAGCCTATGTATGAGAGTACGTTGTATTTCTTTGCAGAGAGAGGTTTCTTTGGGTTTGTTTGACGTACACTTTACAGTGACTTTTCAGCGGCATTAATTATCTGTCAGTTGTCACCTCAAAATCGGAATTATGTTCTCCTGCAGTTTGCAGCAAACATTTTAAAACTTCCTGTTAGATGAATGGACGGGTTTTTGCTTCCTTCAGACAACCCCATTTCTTGTCAACTCGCAGATTTTACTTACCTGGCAAGCTTCTGTCAATTCGGAGTATTCCTGAACACAACTGCCCTAATCGTAACGATACAAAAGAATTCGAATAAACACTTTTTTCTTAATGCTTCAGACTGAACCAGCAAATGTCATTGGCTCTTTTGTTACAAGCTATACTTCTCGGTACAATGCAAAAAATAGTTGTATACTTACTAAAATACTGCCGTCAATTACCAGTTTCCACTCACAGTGACCACAGATGATTTTCGGCGAATATTTCTGTTTCAAATCTGCATTCAAACTGAGTACGTTTAGTGTGTTCCATTTCAGGGTGAACTGCGTCCTTGCTTGCAAAACATTTCCACCATTCATTCTCCTCAGCTTTACGTGTGCTGCCGATTTTTGCTCAGCGGACCACGACCTCATGCAATGGACCAATTGTCTAGATTTCTAGACATGACGCACATGACATGCTAAACTGTCAACTTTGTGTCAAGCACCAAACAAACTGTGATAACAACGGTGGTCAAACTCTACACATGCTTGTGATGAGCGGCTACGTCCGGTTTCCGGGCCTTCACGTCAGGCACTGGCGACGGCAAATGTGGACTATCGATCTTCTGTCGGGAGAGAGTCAAACTAGATTCCAACGACAAACCCTGGTATAACTTTTCGAAGCGCTTATGGGAGCTAAGGAGTGACCAAGCTCAAAGTTGAAGAACTAATGGAAAACGATATTTTCAGATGATTAATGAAATTAGGAACGACAGGAACAACGTATAGTTTTATAATCAACGAGCTGACATTTGGAGGGCTAAACAACGAAATGGCCATTCTAGTGTTAAGATGAATCGTTGTGTTTCATTAGCGAAGCCCTGGATTTCCGGTTCTTCAGCTGAATCACGCGACTAACCTGTGGAAGTGGTTGAGGGTCAGCGCAAACGTAATTGGGAAAGCCATCTGGTCTAGCGGTCAGTGAGGTATTGCGCAATAATTTCATCGTTAGTATTTGACAGCCAGACTGCCTGATAACCTAAAAGAGCTGATTTTACAAACTCTTCAAGTGTTGATAACATAGAATTCAGTTGACGAAGTTCTTTTTCTTATTAGAACACCGTGTGGTGGTAATTTAGAGAACGTATTGAATGACGTCCGATTTCAGACTACTAAGCTAGATGTTCACTGGGACAAAAGACTGACATAGCACTGGTGAGGTTGCAACTATAACAAGAGATTTAAAAAGGTCTGTACAAATAATGAACGAGTTATATTTTGTTGTGGACCGACAGATGAGGTTATCCAGATTTTGAAAAATCAAAGTTTCATTATGCAGGTGGAGATTGAAGCTCAGCTGTTAGGGTATACAGTCAGCAGCAACAGCATGGGGCAATGATAGGTAATACAGTACGCATGTCTTTGTCTATCCAGATTGGATTTGTCACACCCATGTTAGGATAAAACAAACGGAGAAGCGTAACCAGATTCCGTGCACCATCCATGTCGACAATGAAATGGAATGGACAATTGGTTCCCTGATGCTCGCAGACGATATATTTCTCCAACTTACCGTCACTTATATACTTCATTACACGGAATCCGACTGAACAGGTGGAGGCCGGTTGTGACATCAAGTCATTCATTATCTCACTATCACCTGTTTGGAAGTGCCTGATAAAGAATTGTTCATTGCATGAAATACAACGCAACGTATGCGATACTGTTCACAAAGGAGAATGTAAGTGACTGGAATCCTTAGATGGACCCTTAGAGTTCGTTTCTACTTACGGAGCGATTTAATCTACTTCTCCGCCTTAGAAAACGCGACCAATCAAGTTAAGTGTTTCTTACTTAGTAAGGAGAAAAAGACCTCTGAAACAGCAGGAGGACCGTTAACACAACGTGCCATCATGTTTCTGAGCTACCTGGCTATTCCAGTTCACAAATGTTTTCTTTCCATTTTCGTCCTGAAGTGAACATGACGGTAATAGATACCATGGCTGTTACAAGAGTAAAATCAGATGAACATAGTAGATTATCCAGCTAAACCAAACACTGGAACGATCAATACAACAATCGGGCTGATTATTTTGCGATAAAGCTCTGACAGAAAAAAACTGAGTTTTGATCCTCTGACGACTTGGTTTAAACGACACTGTAACCGAATATCCGATCTGTTCTAAAGACTGTGTACTGATATGCCGGAACAGCGAAGCGATTGAGGTGGTATGATTTCACCTGTACGGTGACGGTGATAATCAATGAGTAGAGAGCTTGAATGAATTGATAATTTTTGTCCTAAACAAGAACAAGCTAGACAGCTGAACAGCAACAAGTGATTTTCTCTGCTTTGGTTGCGCACACTTCTAGTCTGTACTTACGTAATGAACTGTGAATACTAGGATAATTAATTTAATTTTGATTATCATTCTTTCAAACAAAACGTCAAACGCGCCATCATAGACAGAGAGAGAGCGAAATGTGGAATAACTTCGATTCCTGACAGTCGGTGATTTTAAGTAAGAACTGTCCGAAAAAGTCATTTTTAAACTAACCATACAAGAAGCAAACAAACAAGGAACAGACTGTTCAGATTCTATAATATTTTTAGGAGTTTAAAGCCAGTTTATAACCCGCTCAGATCCCAACGTCAGCATTCTGCTCAAAGCTGCCTGCTTGAAAATTCTTCTGAACAGAAATTCGTTTGTCCTCATGCACCTGTGAACAGGCACTTTGTTTGGTTCATGTAACAACAATTCTGACTTTTCTAACCTCTACTCGCAGATATTACGTGAATACGCTTTTGTTAAGGCAATGCCCCCTTGCTTTGAAAATTTTGAAAATCCGCCATCACTGTATTACTCACATCTAGCCTGGTAAAAATATGCCCGAGTTTTGTTGTTATCACTTGTGTCTTCGACCCATACTGTGAACACTGTGTTTGACCAACGTTCACCTGATCTAACAGCAATTATGCTATGCTGTTAAAAGATAAACAGTCAAACCCAAACGTACCGGTGGTTTGGTACTACAAGTTGAGGAACTATTTAAACATTGGCCTGTAGTAGGGTGTTAGGTCATTCGGGATGCACTATGGCGTAGCATCAAATGTGTATTCATTTCTAGGAATCTGACGAAAGGATACGATGTTTCTGCTTGCTGTTATCATAGTGCCATTAACTATGACCCCTTATACAAGATGCCGACGGCTAGGAACCTGTGCATTATGTTTCAGTCATTCAACGTTTCACCCCTGATTAATGATCCGCGTAAACACTGGCTGTCAAGTTCGTTTACACCCTTTTTTCATGTAAAGAATCCGGCCGTGCACGAACGCGTGTAACCTAAAGGTCTCACTCCAGTCGATCTTCCATTTAGCTCATACCATTCTTCACCATTCCCCAAGCACCCGGTCGCCTCATGTCTCCGTATCTTCTTGTGTCACCTCACTTGAAGCCACACAGAAAGGATAGAATGCGTTAGTGATGGTTTGTGCATGCTTAACACGCCGGCTAAATGCTTAAGCTTTTATTTTAAAATTCCCACCAGAATTCTACCAAAAAACGTGGAGTGCCGTGCGGAAGGAATCCATTTTTCTGACAAATTCGCATACATTCGTTTTTTCTTGCTTGCTTATAATCCTACGCCCCATAGTTGGGTCCATCCTCATTCACATTTATCAAATCGACAGTGTAGAACTTTTTTGAGATAAAGAGCCAATTGCCGGGAACCATTCGTACACAAACACCTTTTTCCGTATGTTTTGATGGAGTTTAGGGTAGTCACTTTGACTCTTTAAATATTGATCACCCTCAGTAGACAAACTAAGAGCCCTGCGTGCTCAACATACTAACGACATTATTCTCTTCACATCTGTACTTACTGAGAAATCCCACTACTCACAGTTTTTCTTTATGGACCGTCTGTATTCACTGACCAACCTAGAGTGATAGGACCTCGTCTGCATGTGTGATTTAGTAGGCATATCGGCTTCTCCTACCCAGACTAGTGAAGTATGGAAAAATTATTAATAAACCTTCACTAGATCGGTAACACAATTATAGTCACTTATCCTGTGGAAAATTTCCGCGTGTGAAAAAGGTACGAGTGATACAGATGCGTTTTGAAACTATCTTAACGTCAGCGGTGTTTCTATTACCTTTCTGAAACAAACCCATAGCAAATCCATTTTTATGAGTACGTCCTTCCATCAGATTCTGTTTTTAATCGTTAATTAGAACAGACAAAGTCACACCTACATCGGGCTTCCTTTAAGCAGTTAATCAAGCTGTTGTTGAGTTCACGTAACCGCCATTCACCAGGTCAGTTGGTGTTCACTACTGTCAAGGCGTATCGGTTCATTATAATTTGCTCGTCAAAATACTCACTGATACCTGGACCCCTCGTCTTCAAATCTTTGTAGGTCATCGTGCGCTCTTTTGTGTAATGCATATTTCTGTACTATTTTTGGCGTGAGTCATGTTGGATCGATTGGTTCATCTGAAGTCGACTGATACACGGTGCTTGATGTAAGTTTGTAACAAGTACTTACTGAACGCCTGCGGCATGTGCATGCATGCGTTGCGCACGTGTGCTCTAAACAGTGCCTACACTTAAAGGTACCACACTTAGGCCAATCGTTTATCTCTGTGGTTGTTATGACCTGGCTGGTAGTTTGTGGAGCCCACCTATAACAAGTTTCGTTTTTTTGCACAGACGTGTGCAAACTTGTTTGTACGCTCAAACCTGACGGGTTAAATCAGCAGTTTATTGAAACTAAATTACGCTGTCTACTTCTTCCAGTCCGTCGTGACAGTTTACACTTCCAAGGAGCTGAGTGAACTAGCAACTTATGTAAAGACAGATTGTTAGTTAGTTCCTGTCCGCGGAACTTATTAGCGAGAGAGTCAGGCGTCGCGATGCAATCGGGCACAATATCGAAAACTGAAACGAATCGATGACAATTTATACAATGCGACTCTTGCTAGTTGATAGGAAATTGGGTAAAATTTTCCTAGCGCTTTTGCCCCAAAATTAATTTTTGAATTCGTCAAATGTAATTTTACTGTGTTTGCAATTCAACCCCATCTGACTAGGTAGCTGGCCGACAGAATAGTGTATCAGTGAGAAACACAAAACACAAGTTTTCGAAAAACTCGTTAGCTAATTACCTTACAGGTCACAGTCAACGCAAACGAATGTAGGATGCTTCCTGAAAGTCAGCTTGACTCGCTTTTTGATCAGGTTTGATGGCTTTCTTATCCTCGAGGCAAGGTCATAGCTTAAAGCGGCAAGACTGCAGCGAACCGAATAACAGCTTAAATGAGTTGAACTTCACTCACATTTGGTCTTAGCCTTTGCACTTAGACAGATGCGAAGACTGCGATCAAATGTGAGTGATGTTCAACTTGAAATTAACTGAATCTCCAACCACTTATCAGTAAGGTCCCAAACCAGCGGACTTCCAAGGTGAAGTGAGGACTGTGGTGGGAACGAGTGGGTAACACACTGTTTAATAGTGTCACGTAGCAGACGGTAACCGGATGATAGTTTTCTATACAATCATGGGAGGTTTTGTTAATGATACATATTACGTTAACGCACTTAGGTACCGTACACAACATCGAATGATCATTGTCGATCTTACATCTTCAAGCTATGAACACCGGCCTTGATAGTCTTAAAACCTTACAATAGTTGTTGTTTTAATGGCATTCTACCTTCTGTGTACCAAAAATCGACGAGGATCGACAGGGAGTTCCCTTTGTCTCAGAAAGAAATCAGCATTACAGAAAGATCATTGGTTACTTATGCCAACGCATGCGGTATTGTTGATCAGTAGTTCTTCCAAGTTTTTAAAGAGAGAACGAATCCCCTCGATCGCTGTTAAAAAGAGGTATCATAAAATTTATGTTACTCGCTGAAGCTAATGATGACGGTCCATTTTCCCCATATACACGCATCGTTACTGTACTAACGCAGATGGAATCACTGTAGCATTAACGCTTAACAGAATGTGCAAACCGGAGTAGCTTTACTTTAAATTTCCCTGAAGTCTTTTAAATATACTGATGGATGAATACGTGACCACATAACTCTTGATGCCGTTCATCAACACAAAGATGCCGCGGTTTAGTGGCCTGTTCTTCCAAATTTCCAATAAACTTGGTTGCCACAACTGGAATCACAGTCATTGGGTCACTGTACTTACAACACAATGGATCACTGAATCTTAAGTTGACTCTCTAGCAGCGCAGATGAGTTTTAGATATAATGCACGAACGTGTAGACTGATTTCCCACGCAGCTCAAGACTCATTAGTAAAGCCGAGTTGCAGCTGTTTGTGGATAAACGAAGACCAAAGAGGTCTTCCGTTTGGATAACCCCTTTCCTTGCTTGGTTTAATCTGTTTTGCTGGCCTGTCTTTTACCTTGAAAGTTGCTAAGTGCACTTTCCTTTCTGAAACCGAGTAAGTACACATTTTCTGGTTGTCAGAATTAAATACACATCTCGAAGTGTTGTGCTTTGCTTGTTTCTGTTGGCTAATGTACTTGCTTATTGGCAAACCCTGGGCTCAAGGACTACTGAGTGGACCATCCTGTACGTAGAATCATCAGGTGGATTTAATACACAGAAAAGAGTGAATCTGAGGTGCGTAAGCTGGGGTTCTACTTCGGATATCAGGATGTGTGGTGAATTTTCACTCAGAAGGTGACCTGAATGGGTATGGGGGTATTAATAAGGCATATTTCACTTCGCAGATATTTTGGGGACGTTGAGTGTGATTTAAATACATTCCCATGGGCTAGAGCAGTGTGAACTCCCAAGATGCTTCCATCGTACAAACACACGTTAGTTAGGTGTTTGCAACAGTCTAATTATCGATCAGTAAACGGATCGATAAACACTTTGTACCCCGTTTTGGTTTATGGTGCCTAATTATGTGATTTACCTACTATGGGAACAACTGGAGGTCAACTAAGTCCAAAATAAGAAGCACTACTACAATCCCTCAAAAGGGGGCAGGAGTCAGTGGTTCATAATCATGAGAGATCAATCGACAGATTGGCGTGGGGGTGATGCAATGCAACTGACATCTTTCTTTTGGAAGCGAAACAACGCAGATGTTCTCCAAGGCCCTAAGTTGCCTTTTGTTTTGCTTTCCTTGCGTACTATCGCTTTTTTATCTGGGGCTGTAAATGTAGCGTATAAATGCGTGCGCATTTCATAACCGTATCGAAAAACGAAAACTGTGTTGCCTATGGGATGACAGCTTCTAGTCAGAATCATTTGGGCCACGTTTAATTGTTATCAGAAAATCAACGAGTTCGTTGGCACATTTTAACGTGCACCGAACTGACAGTCGGCTTCGAAAATTAAAATGTTCGTTTTTCCATTGGAATCCGACAGGATCCACGACTATATGCAGGCTATCGGAACAGCTGTAAATCTCTTTTCTTCAGACAGAACATGATAGATTATTGATGGTCTGCTCCGACAAAACTGGTTCTGTACATAACTAAGTGAACTAAGTGAACTCTGAGCACTGAAGTTAACCGTCAGCAAGTATCAGATAAAAATTCGGAGAGTTCCAACGAGAGTTCGTAGTACCAGTTCAGAGTATTTTACGTGTAACAATGTGGGGAATACTGGGCCAGTGTCTAATGTAACCAACAACTGGGGATATGCACGAGGGACCTACAGTACAGTACTTTGACCAATGGGGTATAGATACGGGAGCAGTTGAGAGTGGCGCCGTGGAGGAGCGGTAGCGGAGCGATAACGTCGTGGGGTTGAGTGTGCGGGTTCGGCGGTTCGAGCCTAAGTCGTGGCCGTCGTGCTTCCAGTTTTAATTATAGTAATTCGAATATAAATTTCATGGATTCTGGACAGAATCAACACCTTCACATATTTGGAAATTGCAACACCAAAGATTTGTGGGTCTCTTACGTACTTTTCTATAATGCTCAGAATTAAGGGTTTTGGTTAACCTTGAGAACCGCGCGTGGATTCGGACCTCCCAAGTAAGTAACAAAGAGAAGACCACAAACTGGTTGCAGTAAGCTGTTGCTATTCACGGTGCTAGAACACCTATCTATTTTTGTACATAATCATTAAAAAATCTAGAGTTTGTCACTGGTTCACATCGGTACCGCATGAAGCGTCACAAGCTGTAATCTGATTGGCCCAATACAAAACAGAGAACCTACTGAATGGCAGTAGGTGCAACAACGAGACTGTCTGCCCAGTCTTGATCTTATGTTCTAAGCAGACGTTGGTCCGCTGCTTGATTACCGCCTGTGTAGGTGATTCAAACAGGTTTTCATCCCATTTTCACAGTAACTTAAGGATTCGTTTCACTAAGTACACATTTTGTTTTCTGTTATGATGCTTTTCCGTGGTTTTCCTATAACTGTTTCTCAAAGAATACGTTACTGTGTCTAGGATGTATGAAACTGCCAGCAGAATGCGATCACTTTCCGTAAGTTGGTTTGGCCTCTCTACTGACCGACTGATAGCAAAATACTTGTAAAATGTTTGCACCAAAAGCCAAAATTTTACATTTGATGAACTTTGTTCCCTTATGCCAGTGTTCCACTTTAAAAAGTCCCGATTCCAACTTTCTGTGCCTTGTTATCAGCTTGCATCTCATCAACAAATTTCTCGGGTACTCATCCTTATCTACACAATGGTCCAAACTCATCGGAATGCACTGACCTCATGAATTAAAGAGTGAAAACAGAAACATCGTACCGGAATCTAAACCTTTTGACACTGATGTGCCTTTCAACCGAGTTTAGTCAGTGAACGTTAGAGGACCACAGTAACCGGAACACAGACTCACAACAGTGCTGAGAGATATCTCCCGGAAAGAACTTACACGCTGATGTTTGTGAGTACAGGGAGCTCCAGGGACGAAAAATCGACGCTCATTGGACCGATTTTAATAGGAAACCATGATGCTGGAGACTCAATTTGGTGTTTACTTTTACGCTCTAGTTTAATCATCTTGGTGAACATGAAGTATTGCCGTAGAAACCCAATAAAATACTGCAAATTAGCGTTTAGGTAAATAAAAGACTAGAGCGGGGCACATGAAATTTCCGTCAGTATGTCGTAGACGAAAAAAGTGTAGGCCAGAAATTTTCTTGTTTTTCTTTTAATTTCTCGCGCTTTGTGTGATTCCTGAACGATCGCAGGCATCTCTGACTTTAATTATCAATAATCGCACCTTTTTCTTCTAGTTGGGTTCTTTTCGCTACAGAAAAGTGGCCAACGATTCATACAGAAAGATTGTAGATTGAACAAACTAGAAAATCATCGCCAGTTCCCATGATTAAAAATAGTCATTTCGTTGCCCTAAGATTACCGGTTCTTCTTCCCCTCTCTACACAATATGAGAGTTATGACTACGGTGAAGGTTTTCATTACATTTTTCGAAGCAACAGCATCCACACTTGATCATAGTCATCGCATTCATACAAGTATGTCGTCTGGCCAACTTTGAAATGAAGCATCAGAATCGAGTTTCACTCGTACTGGAGCACACCAGTAGTGTATTTCCTCGTTTTAACCGCAGTATGCATTCCGGCCCTCGCGGTTGCAAGACTAGTGTGTTAACCTCAAAGTGAGTAACTTCACAATGGATATATGAATGAATGATCATATCCACACGTTCAGCGACAACTTTCTCTCTCACAGATTCCCCGATCATTTTGAAAGGAGAACAGAAGCATTTCGTTCATTTCACTCGATAGCTCCGTTATTGAGACTTCTCAGCGGGAATGAGGCCACAGACTTCATTAAACCAATTGGGCAATTTATATTCTTCCGACTTATGTTCTTTTCCAAATTGTCCAACACATACTCAGAGCCCCATGGGCTTTCTTAGATTCTTCTAATCTGTCAAGTTTATTGTGAATCCTATGAAATCTGTAAATCATAATAAGGTGGTAGATAGCATCGGTAGGTGTCCAGTTGGTGGAATGAGATCCGCAGAATGCTGTTCAGTAGAGTTCGCTATTGTTTTAACACTTTTCAACCAGCACTTAAGGTTGACTGTCAGTGGAGTCGCCTCTTTTATTTATTGCCAAATTTTTTCTCGGCTTCAATTGATGATGCCATTAATAACGTCTAGCTTGCAACACTTATGCATTATCACGTAAGCAGTTGTTTGAGACTGTGCTCTTATTACGGTCAAGTCCAGTTTCTCACTGGCCGGTCTCAAGTTCACGAATATTAAGGAATTGAAGCATGTTCATTTGACTCAATGAAGACAATAACTTCAACTTAACTGAGAAGTCCTGACCACGGGGTTATCGGTCTCTGTTCTCCCACCAGAATGATCCGGCAGGCAGAACACTATTCACATAAGGTTGTTGTCGAGCCCCTGGGTATGACCGGATGGTCGTATCCACTGTGAAGTTACTAACTTTGCGGTTAACACACTAGTCTTACAAGCGCGAGGGCCGGGATGCGTACTGCGGTCAGAACGGGGAAATGCACTACTGGTGGGCTCCAGTACGAGTGAAACTCGAGTCTGGTGCTTCATTTCAAAGTTGGCCAGACAACACGCTTATATGAATGCGATGGCTGTGGTCAAGTGTGAGCGGTATTCATTTTGAAATAATTTAAATATGTGAATTTCTATTGATCATTTTGTTACTCCGCTAACTGGAAGCGCCGGACATCGAACTCTTTATAAACATCAATTTGTTTATGCAACATCAAAGAGTTTGAGAGATACCTCATCGTTGTTGACAGACCACACGCAAATTTCGGATGCTATTGGCTAGAATTCATTTCATTGTGATACTCCGTGACGTCGTACGCTTACGTGTGTATCAACAAATGTACCAAACCCCACACAAATGTGTGAACAGCACTGACAGTTGACTTCGGTCTATTCATCTCAGCGTTCCCACTGGAACACCTAATTTTGAATAAGTTTACAAGTTATACAAGTTACTACTGAGCGCTACATTCGCATTTAGTTTTTTTCCCGACTAACCTTTGCTGAGAAAAGCGTGTGAACTCCGTTTTATAAGAGTGAGAACCAGAGTCCACAGCTGTGTTCAAACACGAACACACTACTGATGAGTTCTCGTAAGAACATCTCTAAACTCTGCTGCTTCCTAAAAACGGAGCTGATTGAAATAAACAATCAGAACACATGAAATGACTTGTGATTATTTTTCATCCTAAAACAAAGTATTTAAAAACCGATGAAAATCCTCCAAGATTATAGAGTAGAGAATGGAAGCTAACTCAGGAAGATACACTAAGATCTTGTAGGTTCACCACCAAGGTACTTTTTTAAAAGACAATCCTTTGTGTTAAAATTCGAAGCAACTTCGAACACGTCAACCAGTAAGCTAGAGAGAACAGGGTATGACACATTTTATCCTTTTAGGCGTGCTAGCAGTAGTTTAAAGCAAGCTTCAGTCAGACTATACGAGGATTAATGGCGTTTGCTGAAGTCCTTTTGTTTTAGAACACTGAGATTTGTGAATGAATCATTCATCTTCGCCTAACACAGAGATTCAAGTGGATTAATAAAATAGGTTCCATTACACTTTGAAAAGTAATGAAATGACTTGTTCGAGGAAATGGCTATCAAAGCTTAGAAGAACTAGCAGAAATGTTTACCCGAAATCCGCTAATGAAATGACTGGTAAACCGCATGATCCGTGTAGTGCATACACAGGTGTTGAAATTTTGGTTGTGTCCAGAAGGTAACATCCGCCACCATCCAAAACTCTTTATGAGTTCGATTGCCAGTTTTGGAAACACAATCAGGGACAGTGTTGTCACCTTAAAGAATCAGTCTTGGCTTTCAGAACGATTTATCTCCTAACAACTAATTAATATCACGGTTGTCCCATGAAAGCGTGGCCAGAGCTCTAATCCCCTTCGTGGCAGGAATACGCACTGGTGACGAGTTCTAATGGGAACAATACTCGAGTCTAGTGCATCTTTTCGAAAGAGGCTGACTGGAAAGTCTATCTGAATGCAAATACTGCGATCAAATGTGAGTGATGTTCAACCTGAAACTAAACCTATTCCAAACTACCCACCAGTAAGTTGGTTAGTGGTCAACCCGGAAGTACAGAAATATCACTGACCTATGTTTCGCACCGTACAGCATAATGCAACACATTGGGTGCCCAGAACTCAGAAACTAATGATAGGTCTATACCATCAGAACGATGGATGTGGGGCAATTCTGTTAACTCCACTTCTTCTTCGAAGTACAAACGCATGGAGCGTTGAACCGAATATAATCTGGATTGTTGTAGTGTTTTATTTAACTGGCAGAAAAACCATTGGTGAAAGTGAACATTCTTTGTCAAGGACACATTATGTTTAAACAACAACCATACAGACTCGACTTGCATCGGTTAATTGTAGTAAAAATATTATACGATATATTGGCAGATAGTCGGAATCGCATCAGGTTAAGTTCAGACCGCTAGGAGATAAGTGTAATTACTCATCCTACGGAACATATTTGTGACTGAACTGTCAGCGACCAAATATGAAGAGTGTATGACTCCCGTTTTTCACCCGTTGCAACGTTTTTGTGATGCTTCTCGACTTTCGTTCTGCCTGCACTTGTAGCCAGCAGTGGAAGATCACAGGAAGGTTAGTAAAAATTTCAGTATGTATATGTGCATGCACGATTCCCTAGACAGCCCACATAGAATGGGCCATTGTGGGAGAAATGTGGTTTAAAAGCAGTCACGAAACTTGTGATAGCTTCCAAAATATGTATAATCTCATACTGTTTCGGTAAGCTGTAGAGTGCCTTCTTCTACCAATTAACTTTGTATTGGTTCTTTAATCTGAATTGCCCATCAATATCCCAGTAGTATGCACTTCAGTGTTCAACGAATACATCATCGAATTGGCCAGATCTTCCCGTAGTTTACTTACAACAGTGTACAATATTTAAATGGTAAATTCTTAGCACTGAATCAGTGGTTGCTTGATTATATAATCCAACTGAATGATGTTGCTATCCATCATCACAGTATAAAAAAATGAAATCACATTTACATCGTTTTTCAAATAGTGATGTGCATTTGGGGACAGTTAACTTTAAGTTGAGCATCGGTCACAATTAATCATAACCTTCCGATTCAGACAGACTTTCCAGCTAACCTCTTTCGAAAAAACGCGTCAGACTCAAGGTTCGCCCTTATGAGAGCTCGTCAACAGTGCACGTTCTAGCCACAACCTCGACATGAACTCCAGTTATTCTTTGTGAGGCAGCCTTGCTGACCTCTGTGCTACTGATCTTATATAAAGTGCGACTAAATCATCAGGAGTAAACGGTCAGCTGCATTTCTTTGTGATTACTGTTCAGTTTATCTGACCGTCTGGATAGGAGACCTAGTTACTGTATGTCAGCTCCAGTCGATAATCCCTCTAATAGGAATTCTTAGACATGTCGATCTATCTGATCTCACTACACCTGCTACAGGATATTTCGGATTACTGATGAGTAATGGGGGATTTGTTAATTTCAAGTTGAACATCACTCTAATCACGACCGTGATTGGAAAGTCTTTCTGGATACGAAGGCTGTAGTCGAATGTGAGTGGTGCTTAACCCGGATTTTTTTAAAATGGTTATAATATTTTTAGAGCCGACTGGGACATAACTACGGGTCTACCCATATAAACACCTCTAAACACGGCATCCAGGAAGTGTGTCACCTCAGTGCTAGTAGAACAATCACGTGATGCAATCAGATACCATTTGCGAAGCACACGTGCTGATATGTTTTGCCTGCTTTGGCAAATTACCAATGAAGGGTAGGTGAATGACCCTAGTAGTTTCAAACACACAGCTAGTCAAATGACGCTAGCTTTGCTTCTATTAAGGGAGGGAGGACACTTTGACTGATGTCTAAAAATCAGAATTTGACCTCCAGTCACCCGGATTGAGGCCCACAGTAGATTGCCGAATCGTCTTCAGTGTCCTGAAGGTGCTGTTCGCCGTTTCCTGGGGAGCCCAGCTTCACAGATAGTATAGAAATCTCAGTAATTCAATATAAACGAAACAGGATCAAATTTTGCTGGCTGACTTCTGGTGCAACAGTGAGTTCTTAGACAATGAAACTCATTCTCATTTATGTAGCTTCGACAAAACCATTTGTTGCCCGCGAGTTCATTAAAGAGGGATGAATAAAACTCGAATGTTGTCGTTCACGAGTAAATGCGGAACAGTTTTAAGTGGGCAGGTTTCGCGGCTGGTGGACACCCACATAAAAAGTTTGTGATATTTTCATTAAGCAACACAATGTTAGTGTGAACGGCCTTGGTATATGGGAGATGTACATGGGCGGTGTTGGAATGAGGATTATTTGGTTTCGTGAGACACCCAGGGACGGATAGTCGCTGATCACTCCGGGCGGGCTACATTGTGTACACTAGAAGACAAGTCAAATTCAGGTCATTAACCTAACATTTCGACAGAGTTATCAGTTCTCGTTTATTACGTCACTTGTGCCGGTGGGGGTCATTCTCCCACCAGACATTCTTACAAAGCTGCTTCATTACTTTCCAGCGTCGCTTGAGATGTACGTAAACCTTCACAACTTGCCCTAATCCTAAGGATGCTCAATTCACGTCTTAGAACGTTGTCCTTTCTGTCTGGCAGGTTACATATGTTGGAACAACTAGCCTGTAGGTTCCATCTAAAGCTTTGGACCACACTTAACGAGAAAGTATAAAGAGATATTGGAACATTCACTCTGGGAGAAAAGTGAATAGAGTAGTTTGGAACACTGAGTAAACTTGCAGTGCTCTGACTCGGATTTAGTGGGCGCTTACGAATGTTCGCTAGTCCGGAATGAACAAAACATCCGGCTGTTGCTGTGGTATTCTCAGTAAGCACTGTTCTAGTGATCTGTGACGAGTATCGGTCGACAGTCTTGACTAGTCCATGCTCGCTGCCCCCATTCGTTCACTTGGCCTGGAAGAAATCAGTTGTTTTGTGTGTGTACAGTGAACGTTCTTAGGACTAACCCTTTGGGTCCCATCGCAAGTTCAAGTTCAACCGATACGTAGGTTGATACGTAGGTTGATACGTAGGTTGAACCACTATCTTGCTGTGTTGGGCAAAGTTTCAAATTATCCGTCATTCCGTTTCCTGAAATGCATTCGTGATTCATCAGTCACCTCTCCCACAGTCTAATCGATAGCCGAGTGTGTCGGTGTTTGTGTGGCATTGTCTTGCATCAGATGACCAAACGGCATGTGCACGAAATAAAAGATCAGACGAATAACGTTTTTATTTAGGTTCAGTTGCACAATGCACTAATGCGACGTCCGAAATAAAATCCAGTTGTATTGTTCACCCCAAGGGTGTGGCCATTCAAACATTGAACGTCCATAAAGTTTAGTGAGCCTGTGCGAATGTATTGTGGTTTGCACAATTTATCCTTGAAGTAACAGTGTGGATGAACGTGATAAACGATGGCGTTTGTTTCTGTCCGTGAATGCCTAACACAACAACGGAACTGACGACCGATCTACTAGTCTGTGTTAGTTACTTCGATTTTTCGACTACTTCTGACCACGTTTCGTATATTGCTGATCACATCTACTACGATTACCGGCTCTGGTGGTTACGAATGAATACTGGACCGAAAAAACAATTGGGTAACCGTTGCCCAAAGAGCACTCTTCCCACCAGTTTTCTTCGGGAAGAATGTGACTGGCTAGGGCTGCTCACACGGCAGAAATCAGTCGTGCGAATCGTTACTACAATCTGACCGGATATCTTCCGCTACCCTACGATGATGCATCGGCCGTCCAGTTACTCCACAACCCATATGCACGTGAACAATAAGGACAAACAATTGACTTGAAAAGGCCAAGTGAGCGAGTGACTCTTGAAGTTCACTCGGGTGGCAGTGTGAAAATGTGAGTACTACGGATCCAACGAAGTGATAAAGACGTCCCTGGGCCACTTGATTGGTTGAACTAGTAGGGTGAATGTGAAACAGACGACCCCAGTGTTTCAGAGTCTCATTTCTAACCATCATTAGTCCACCTGCACACTGGACTCATCAGTATATTATCCAACCATTCCAATGAAAAGAAGATCGACACACAGCAACAACAGTGAATAACGTAACTATCCGAATACTCACATTCCGACCGGATTTTATGAATTGAACGTCACTTACAAGTGATTACGGCTTCCACATTTCCACAAACATTCCAACCAGTCCATTTCCAAAAGAGTGAAAACCGCTATGGTTGCAGTTACTGAGGGTTGGCAGTAGTACATGCCACGACGGAGATGTGAACTCCAGTCCAGTTTCATATGTTAACTGTGTTAGACAATGTGCCGTTTAGCCCACACTGGACACGATCGGATGATCACAAGAACATACGGCCACATTCATTTGTGAGTAATGGTCACATTGCCGGATGTCTTCGACAGAATTAACAGTCCGATCAAACCAATCGATGACCCCGTGATTAAGACTTCTGTACGAGCTAAAACCACTGTAGGCAGTAAACTTGTTGATCGATATTTCCATTGCTGGTAAGCAGTAGTAGATGATTCTGGTTAGTAGCAATTTCGCTAACGTTTTTAAGTTTAAACGAGAGTAGCAACTCTTGGAACCACCCTGATAACACGTTCTTATGCGTGACGTAGTGTGATCAGAACTAGACTAGAACTGAACCAACTAGACTGCATTCCCAAATTCGGTAGAATGGTTCTTCGGAGGGACGGGGTAGTCATCACTTAACAACTGCTTTCACAGTAAAAAATTTCAGAGTGGGTCCACAATTTTGTCACGGTTGTTACCAATTTTCCTCGATAGTCTTTCAAATCACAGTGACTCGTATTTCACCTGTAACATCCCGATGTTTATTAACCGCCAGTATTTAGTGTGGTGTATGTCGATAAATGAACAATATAGTTCTATCATTTTGTCTTCGGGTGCAGGTCGATCCAGCCCTAGTAGGTGTTGCTAACTGGCGGTTTATGCGTTGGGAAGGTCACTGCTAACATGCGCAACTCACATGATGAATACATATGACCTTGAGTGTCTGACTTTCAACGAAATGGCACGTTCCGGTTACGTTCGTGATACAATTTTCCCCCGCTTTTTGGTGTCACAAGGGTCCGAGCGATTTTCACTAAATCGGGATAGCGTGCCATGATCCATACAACAGAAAAATGCGAGAAATTCGAATGGTAGCCTGTGTGTGAAAATCGAAGGCAACCAAATTTGACTACTTTGTTCTTTTAATCTAGACGATTAACACGCCTACTATACACGTCTGAAGTTAAACACTTCCTAACTGCACTGCACCCTAGACTTCCGGTGACTGGTTTTCAATAAACAAATTCATCTCTATACAATAAATCAAGCCTTACTTGCACACTTATAGCCGTTTGTACTGCGTGAAGCATAGCATGGATGTTTGACTGAACGCCTGGAATCGTTTCCGCGCACACAGTTGTAGTTACACTGTTCGACATACAAGAGTAGCTTCACATCCCAATACAGTGAAACCTTTCGTTGGCTGAAATGGATACACATAAGTGACTTTATGAATTTTATTTTGATACGCATTACACTAGTTTCGTTGGGTGACAGAAACGAGATAGATCAGTCGGATCAGATTTGTGTGTGCGTTCAATATACAAGGCAGGTTTGAAAGTAATAAAAACATCACGTTATAGGAACAAAACGCACACCCATGCACACAGACCAATATTTTGATCAGCGTGTTTGTGTGGCTGGGTCTCAGTGGCATAAGAATTTTCCCGAGAAGATACAGTTTGTGTAGATAGGATGCTTAAATTCAGTTATATTCACATATATGTATATATTACATTCATATATCATATATATCATATGTATCATATATATTCAAGTATATTTAAAAAACATGGCAGATGACGTACAGAAAGAGAAGCAGGGAGTATAAAAGCAAGCTGTGAACTCGTTTCCCGTTTTCGGCGACTTATCACTTTGAGTGAATGAGGTTATAGACAACATCTAGTGAATTCTTAGAAAGTGTTACTCACGGGACTTGAAGCTAAGTGAGTAAGCGGTTGTACTCAATACAGGGAAGTGTTGGTTACCACAGTGTAAGCAAAATAAATTCTGTCTATGTGATTGTAGGCAATGTCGGAACCGACGAGTTGTCGTTTCCAACCCGACAGACAGAGTATCGTTAAGTCACCCACCAAATTTGCCCAAAAATTCCATTCAAATTTTCTCGTTAGGTAAGTGTACTAAGCAGTGTGATTTGTCTGGTTTATAATGTTTACCTTGCTTTTTGCCAATCCGAGGCTTGCACTGCGAGGAAGGTCATGTCAAGTACTCAGACAACCACATAGTGTGTATTACTGATGCACGTCTGATCTTTTGAACAACAAGTTTAAAAGTTTCGCAAGTGCCACGAAACATCCATTTTTTCCAAAAGGGCGGATCTTGTTCTTCGTTCAGTGATTTCACCAATTTTCAGTATGCTGTAGTTGAAAAAGCCCAGTCTAAAGATCCACTTTGTGTTGTTCTCCATAAAGTCAGTGCACGCTTTTTTAACCATATTCAACAATACATCTTTATTTGTTCATATCTACCGTTTGCCTAACAGAATTCTTCCCTAAGACGTATCTTTCACACAACTTTTCTTTCGTAGTTAACCAATGTCTATTCATGTTGAACACATGAATACCTACCATTCTTGAACGAAACATAAAGCGCGATCCATCTGATATATTGATATGGCTCATTAAAAGTTATGGTAAACAGAAAATCATAAACTCCGTGGCAGTGGGCGCTCAAAAGACTTATACTCATCCAGTTGATTACTGAAAAAAATAATTTTATCTTCCTCAACGTGGTTGGACGTCAAAAGCCGGTACATTCAGGCGGCTGTGTTGTGCCACGTCAATGAACAATTCTTCTGATTAAAAAAAGTGATTATCCGGAATGTCCTCTTCACGCGACATTTGCCAGCTGCATCTTCAGTGATGCACACTCGGTGACAAAACTACACAGCCACCCCGTCGTCTAGCAGTAACTGCATTGACAACAGATCAATAACATCTTTGGAGCAGATGGCAGCGTGTTTAGCAACAACTTGTTAGATTACTACATTCAAGCCTTTTATTGTTCCTCTTCTTTTCGTGGTTTAATTTCTGTTCTATTCCAAATGTTCACACTACTGTTGCGTGTAATATGCTTGTATGAATCCAACAGGTATTCGTTGACTCTATTCCCTCTACTCCATCTGTTGGTCGACGAAGCTGTGCGTAACATTTAGGTCACTAACCCATTTACTTCTTACCAGTCCATCCTTCCATATATGACAGCCCATCTTGTTTATTCACACACTGGAAAATCCAAATATCTACAGATGCTACACGCCTCGGAGGCCGATATATGATTATCGACTGATTCGCCTGCACGCACCTATTTCTGGACTTATTTGTTTAGTGTTTCATGTGTGTGACTGAAACTTATGAAGGAAACGTTGTCCACCTATACAGCTTACGTAACAATTTTGATCTTATTCAGGTTCACATAGAACAGCACTGCTTCACATCGACGACAACGGATACCTTTTGAAAAGTTCAGGGTTAGTTTAGGTTGAGTAATGTTGGGCGAAAATGGTTTGTGAGCAACAGTAAGGAGAATAACTGTGATAAATGTCCACGTGTGACCAACTTTGCTATGGTTCTTTCAGACCAAGGTACTGGCCCAGCGTTCGCTGTGCAAGTACACATTAGGTCACACTCAGATCAGACGTACGTCATCACGTAGTAGGTGCTGCGGTCGATGAATCGGACTGCCACCCCAAAAGCCGAAAGTATTTCTCCTATACGATCAACAAACGTCCAACAATAGTATATCGGCCGAGGCACTATTTCTGTCGAAAAACTTTACGCCAATACTGTTGTCAGGCGTTGGGCCCTTCTGGATTACTTTCCCCTATCCCTGTAGCTTGTAATGTGTCACTGATGTATCCAAGCAACACGGATGTCAGCTTATATTAAACGAGGAAGTCTTTAGGGCTCCTTCATACTTCAACCATGGGTGTTGGCTAACGTTCGATACGCAATTTCTGCAGATTCACCGAGGATAGTGGTCAACCTGAACTCCAAGACACTTGTTGCCTTGACGAATGATTTTCATGTGTCTCTCGTTGGTACGGTGGCTCATCACCACTTCGCTTCGTTTACACGATAGTTTTGGGCCTCCACAAATCAAACCATCGGAGAACATTTAGACTTCCAGATTCTTTTAACAACCTCTAATATACTTATCTGCATTTACCGTGTTGAAATCTCCCCTGTTCCGAGACTGGCCACTTGACACTTTGTGACAAGACGAAGACAGAGCAGACCACTAATGAAATGCTAGACATAGCTGGGTAGGTCACATGACGTTCTGTTTAGGCTCAGATACACGAGATGCGGCCCAGCAACCAAAACGCAGAGCAAGCGATGACACCCGTTAGAATCGCACACTAACTGAAGGGTGTGTCCACTTAGCAATAGGTTAGCACACCAGCCTGAAATTATCATAGCAAAGTGAATCTTCCCCTTACTGTCTCCGTCGATTTTTTTCGTAAACTTGCCACAGTTCGTTATCTATGAACTCTAGTTAACCCGAATTCATTTGTTGTGAAAAAAGTATTTGATTTGCTACCAACACAGATGTTGATGAGGAATGGCCGTATAATTTTGTTACGGGTGTGTATATTGGTAAAACTGGCCGATCCCTGCATAATCGGAGAAGAAAGGAATCACACCTGCAGTGGCTTTGATTTTTAACAGGTTGATATGTAACTGATGAGTAGATGGGGATTTAGTTAGGTTAAAGTTGGACATCATTTGTAGTCGATCATAGCCTTCACACTCAGATAATTTCCCCCCAACCCCTTTTGAAAAGAAACACTAGATACAATAGTTGTCATTATTAGAGTTCGTCAGTAGTGTACGTTCTAACCACAACCCGGACAAGAACTCCAGTCACGCCATCAACCATATTGATCACTGCACCACTGACCGTATATCAAGCACGATTAAATTATCGTATCTGAAACCCTAGCCAATTCGCTTGTGAGTGGTGATCAGGTTGCTCGACCGTCTTGGTAGGAGACACAGTTAAGGCATGTTGACTCCAGTCGACAATACTGCTCAGCAAGCTAACTTAATACAGAGATTGCTACTTAGTTAGGAATTCTTTATCGAGGGATCATCGTCTGGAGTCGACAGACACTAATTGAGTCTCTCATCCTGATGATTAGACAAGTTGACCATTATTCACAACCGAAAATAGTTGAGCGTTCATACATGATAATTCAGTCGTGCCTAATGCGAGGTCAGTGGCACAGTGGCCAGTGCGGTTACCTCTTGACATTTTAGTGAGAAAGTACTCATATTTTGACATCTCAATGCTTTTCCGAATATTCTGATAAGCATATCGTAGTGTTGTATCCGACATCCACTGAGCTAATATTTCGAACTGTTTTGTAGTTGTACAACAAGTAGTCGTTCAAAACAACACGCGGAAACCCTGTTGGATCGCTGTGAAACAGAAAGAAGGGACTTCCAAACTCTAGCACTCCGTGAGAAATAGTTGACAACCTAGGTTGGCTGAATTACGTAACATCGAGCACTTTTGAAAGTGACGATTGCTGACCGTTCATAGGTCGACAGTGATACCATAACAGTAATTTATGCTTTTGTAGAAATCTGATTAAGAACTTTCTTGGTAATCCTGATATAATTCTATCTACCTTAATAAGTCGACTAGGCCTCTTTCATAATCCCTTATCCCAAACTCTGGACGTCGGTTTACGCCCACTTGGGCTAGTCAACAGGAGACAGGATTGAACTCACTTCCATCATCCTGCCTCATCGTTTACTTTAACCTGGAGACACAAATGCTCCTAACAGATGAACCGTCATAGCTGTTATTCCTTCAGAATTAACTGGATGATATTTTTACGAAGATGTCGCTCTAAAATGCGCTCACATTTATATGGATACAGTAATCGAGTGAGTGTTGTGCGCTTTCAAAGAAGTTTTCGCAAAAGAAACTGGTTGTGATCTCCTCGAGAATTAGAATGATTAACTCGTAGTTGACAAGTGAAAATAACAAATCGTATGTTAGCTTGGTTATTGTATCAAATGAGTGGCTTAACCTGAACGACAATCACAATTGATTGTAACTCTCGAATTCACACAGAGTGGAGTTTTGTTTTCGTCAAAACTACGTGTCTTTTCAACGGTCAGGATTCAAATTCCGGCAATGGTTTCTAGCAATTAGAATAAAGACATATGGGTGAACATATGTTTTCGATAATTCATCTTCAGGCCGGTACAATTATATAAGGGGTTAGTAGAGTTAGATCGAGATATCGATCAGACTTATTACAGAGAAACGAGGTCACTGGCCAGTCAGTTGGCGATGGCTTGATTGGTCGGTTACGTCACGCTTATCCATTGGTTTGACCGCGCCGGTTGGTCATCGATCCGATGGATTTTTGGCCATGGTAGGTGCAGCGTCTGAACAAACCGTTTTTGATGACATAATATCGGGTCAATCAGCCTGATTCCGATAGCCTCGGCAGTACAAAGTGTTCTAATTCGGACAGCTTTTGATCGGTTGCCTGGCACGCGATATACCACTTTGAAAGCTTCGTCAGTTTTCACCTGGTGCCCGGTTTCAACCAGATGAGCGAGAATAGCGCTGTTGACCGGTCGTGATTCCTCTTGTCCCAGCCATCGTGGATGGTGTTCTCGGATTCGTTTCGAAAGCTGTCTTGACGTTCGACCAATATAACCTGCTCTACAGGAACAAGTGAATGAGTAGATGCACATAGATGAGGTCTGAACTGTCAGTCTATCTTTGTTATAAAACCTGAGAATGGGGGATGTGGAGAATTGAATACGGAGCTCAGCTGTGGCATAGGTCCTGCTTATTGTCTGGTTGAGCCTAGTTGTCAGCCATTCCGCGGCACTATCACCTTTGAACGGCACTCGAATGAACACGGGTTTCTTTCTTACTTCATGCACTTCAGGCTTAGATGATATCCTGACCATGTTTCTGGCGATAAATCGGTCCGAGTAGCCGTTATCATGCAGCACGTTCTTTATGAATTCGAGTTCATTTTCTAGCGTATCCGCTGAACAAATTTTGTATGCTCTATCAGTCAGACAGTGCACCAGATTCCTCTTCTGTTTTAGGGGTACAAAACTGTGAAAGTTTGTGTGCTGACCTGTCCATGTACTCTTGCAATGAACCCTACGCTGAATAGTTCCATCTATTCGTCGATACATACGAACATCTAGGAAAGATATCTCGTTTTCGGTCTCCTCCTCAAGTGTAAACTTAACTGACTGGTGAGCACGATTGAATGTGTCAAGTACAGTGTACATATTGGTATCCGAATTGGCTACGATAAATATATCGTCTGCGTATCGGTGGTATTGACTGAAACGGCTGATGGTGGATTGAAGCGCGGTGCGTTCAAGCTTCCCCATGAATATATCAGCCAGGAGGGGTCCGAGCGGGGATCCCATTGCTACACCATCTGTCTGCCGATACAGCACACCGTTGAACATCAGTTGTATATTAAAAGTGCAACGGAGCCAACTGACTGGCCAGTGACCTCGTTTCTCTGTAATAAGTCTGATCGATATCTCGATCTAACTCCACTAACCCCTTATATAATTGGACCGGCCTGAAGATGAATTATCGAAAACATGTTCGCCTATATGTCTTTATTCTAGCAACTAGTTTCTGCACCAGTGCATGTGATGGGCAAACCTCCGTGAGTCAATTGTAACGGTCATTTGTTTGGAAATTGCATTTGTCGGCAGCTGTCGCATTGTCCGAGGTGACTTCCTTTTGGGTGGTTTACTCCTTGGATGAGGTTATCGGGGCTTAATTAACCGGACTGAGTGATCATTGCACCACTGTGTTATTTGCCGCAACTGGCAACAGCAACCACTGACGTAAATGGGCTTCAGAATGCTTCGTTGCTCTGTTGTACTAAAAACTTGATTACAGTGGCTTTATGGACGAGTTAGCTTTGCACAAACGTTTGATAGGGATTTGCCACCTTAGAGTTGATACTTCGTCATTCTTGCGCGAACTTCAAAAGTGCATATTGATGCGAATAAACAGACTTATTGACCGACCCCTTGAAAGCTGTGTCTACAAACTTTACTCGATAAGCACGCACTACTGCATACCAGGGTCGAATTAGTGGTTCTGAAACCAAACCACAACCCGTTTGTTTCCCATACAGTCTCACGGATTAATAACTGTTGACTTACTAATTATTCTGGTCCGATTCGATGCATACTTTTTGCACAATCATCAGTAATTTGAAGCATCTTTGTAAACTGATGCATGCTGTGTATAAATATTAACTGGATTGTCTACCTGCGTGTAACTACGCTTTAGCAATCGCAATGTACCAACGAGATGATTCTCTGGCCTTCCACAGGACAACAGGAATATTGCGCGCATTATTTACCTGTTCAAAGTATTGGCATGCAAATGTGTAAACATTCGCAAATGTCTTTCTTCAGGTACACAGACATGGCACTTTATCTTGTACGGTGTAGTTGTGTGTGCACTTAAGTGGGCTGTGATGGTCTACTGGCTAGGGGACTGACTCCGTTAGCGTACCGACCGTAGGCTTGGTGATAGTGATCAAGCCGTCTTTGTGGCAACAGTGAGGAAGAGCGGCGTGTAGCGCATCAGCCCAAGCCACAAGGTTGGGTATCTATGGGTGAATCACCCTTAGATATAGGGCGGAGTGACGTGGATTTTAACTAGTTGCCGAAGTTTAGTCGATTTACAGTAGCAGCACATCCAGTACAGGGAATTCGCACACTCCACTGTTAATCTGTCAGAAATGTGAATAAGATCAGACATTCTTCTTGAGGAGAAAAATTAACATCGATAATAACATTGACTGTTCTAACAAGAAGTTAATGTGCTCCTCCTAAAGAGAGCATAATGTTCAGGTGTATCTCATAATCTTACCAAGGGGTTATTTTTCTCATTGTTTCCGGTTATGCGTTCAAACGGAATTCGTGTGTTTATTGGTTACAGTGTCGTCTCATCTTTCTCGACTTACGTAAAATGAAAGATTTTACAGTTAAATTATATGGAATAGGTTGTCCTTGGATTTTAACACCCAGGACTATTCTACTTCCGACCATGCACAATGATTTGCACGAAATGGCCAGCTGGACCAACACACTGTCCATATCAGTCAATACATCCAAGTGCACTGATGTTTTAAATACCCCAGTTGTAGCAATTAGTCGTCAGCTGACTGTTGATGACTGTCCCTACTTACAAGTGAGAAGCAATATCCTTTCCAGTTTCAAACCCTTACATTGTTCGGTCACTGTAGTAGACCACACTCTAACATAATCTCTTCAAGCGAAAACTTTTTCAGTTCATAAAGATGGGTTAATAAAGTAAACCAGAATAAGTGTTGTGTTAAAGATCAAACTTTGATGGGAGCACATGACCGGTTTGTGGTTTGATGCCAATCATCAAGTAGAGGGCTCCGCAATAATCGATCGTACGCCCTAACTTATGGACTTCGAAGCTGAGCAACCGTACACGAACTAATTTTTTGTTAATTTCAGACAGAATGAAGTCAGTAGATCAGTGCAGATGGTGAGAACACTAGCGGGAAGAAAATGTGAAAGTTCTGTCAGATTGAAGCTCATCCCCATCCTCATCATCATAGACAACAATACATCAGTGGTTCACACTAATGCTTAACTGCCACACAACCATGAAGTAACAGCAAACCCTATTTAGGAAGAGGGAGAAGGAAAAAGAAGGGGACGGGAAGGGACCTAACTACTGAAAATGACTACGTCCATGTTCAAACATTCAGCATCAAGGTGCCTACACATTGCAAACAAACAACCGAGCTGCAAGTGAGAGTAAGGCGTCGTCAGCAAGACAGCTTCCTTACGCCTTTCACTGCCCCGTCATCAAATGCACTCATTTCACAGACAACTCGGACAAACAACGACAACATTCACGCCACTGAGCTCGATTAGCCGCCATCTCACCTAGAGTCTCCAACCACCGACTCTGTGAGTCGCGAGGGCCCAAGCCCGGGAGACGAACACGGCCAACAGTGGTCAAACCCTTCGTGAACGACTTCATCTCCCGACGCCCGATCATTATCTGACCACCTCGCACCTGACATCAGTCGGCCGCAGTGTCAGCGAACAGTGCTCGGTGTGGAAGACGACTAGCTGGCATCCTTAATATGTGACCTAACCATCTAAGCCTATGCAAACGTAGAGACTGGACAAAAGAACTCGTTTGGCAATCACTACCAAACACCCGCTTCCTAACCTCCTCGTTACTTAC
>QNGE01001460.1:20384-31547 GCA_008508345.1 Paragonimus westermani | reverse complement strand
AAATGGTACGTTTTTCAGGAAGAGATGCCAATCATCTTCCAACCCCCAACCTGGAGGACCAGGAGACTGTGGTTTGTCAGACCTCTACCTGTTGGCCTGCCTGGTATGAGTAACTCTGTCCAGTTTAGCTCAAAAGGACATCGAGATGCGCAAGCCGTCACACCACGTCAAGGTCCAGTCTCACCGTGACGGAACTTGAAGCTCCCAGATGGCAGTATGATTTTACATAAGAATCAGGTATCTTTTCAATCCAGTTTAATCTAATCTCATATTTCATGAAATCCGGCCTGTTGCCTTGCTGGCATGTACTGGTGTCCAGCACTTTCCCTGACTTTTTCGTCAGGTATTTTCAAGTTTTTTCTAGATCCCTAGAGAATTTAGTTAGCGATAATGAACATTCCTATTCCATACCCATTAGATTTACTGTTGTTCAACATTTTATAGCTCGTGACTCGGTTGCTAATCAAATACTGTCTAAGTCCGACGATCTGTAATCGACTCTTTATACGCACATGAATCCATCAGGTTAGGGATTGTAACCAGAATGAGGAAGATCCTTTGTTGTGAATTTCCGTATCCGTCTTGGTTGCGGAAAAATGTCCCCGACGTGTAAATAGAAAGTGTATTAAGATTTCTCGTAAAAAATTCTGCCCACCTATTGAAAGTAGTCAGAGACAGGTCACTAGAAGTCATAGGGTTTAGGAATACCATCTAGCAGAGAGATTAGGGAAATTTTATCACCTCTTAGCGACACATCGGAAGGAACGGTTTTTACCTGCACAACACTCCTCATCCCGCCTCATCTACTGGCGCACCTCCCCCCCCAATGAACACGATGAATATCTAGAGAGTTACTGGCTGAATTTGGGTTATAGAATAGGTAAGTTACTTTGCAGACGGAACTGCTTAGCAGTTTTGGTATGTTCATACCGTAACACACAGTCCAATTCTATGGTCACAGGCGAGTCTGCTGGGTACCTCAATAATTTAACCGATCAGTATGTAAGTGAGAGACAAGCTGCATTACAAGTTTCTTAGCCGCCTTTCTTGCACAGTCCCATCGGTCATCTAATGTGCACAACTGACGGACTGTGACTTCAGTATGTTGCCGACAAGATTGCAAGTAAGAGGGTTTATCGCAGTTTTTGTTCACCTTTTTCTCACACTTTACGATGTAGACCAACTCGGTAACAATCTCTAAACCTATGAACCTATAATAGCGGAACGCGTTCTGGTACGTCTTCATGAAAGGAGCTTACTAGAGAAACCACATGAACGATAAAGCTGTAAACAACTGTGCTCCCTCTGTATCATCTAAATCCCGACTACGTGGTTGTAGTTGAATCCTGCCCTTTGGGTGTACGTGCACACTTACGAGATGGTCTTATAGCCCTTCTTTACGTTCCCGGAACTTTACGCAAATCCTCAACTAGGATAAACGGTTATAAAGTAGCCTTCTACGTACATGACACACAATGGTCTGTTAATTAGGTCACCATAATGGACGCTCTGAAACACATTATTTCCGAACTACCGCTCACATATTTTGTAGTTTCACAGTCACAGGTTGAACATATTCCAAGCATATTCACTCGTTTGTCTGTCATTTTGGCCTCATCTAAAATGATATGTCAACAATTGTTCTCTGTCCGCAATTCACATAATACGTATTTCTGTGGGCTTGAACTGAAGAACCAAGACAAAAGGAAATCCGACTAAAAGAAACAATGACACTGTAGAGATGTTATTTTCACACGATAGTAACCAAGGTAACTGTTAAAGCAGATTCACTATCCATTCTCTCACATATAATCAGGCGGTCCAACTAATATTCCCATTGTCCCACATGTTACAATAACATGGTACACTAACTGTTGCATACACAAAATACACAACGAGTAGGAAACAGAATCAATATCGCCTTGCAGGTTTAATGAGATCAGTGATCTCAACTTGTCTCGGAAGTCCTAATCGCGGGGTTATCCACTGAAGTTAACAGGCAGTAACTGTGTCTTCTCTCGAGACGATCGGGCAACCTGATCATTACTCACAAGCGAGAGTGGTTGGGCGTTCTCATTTGACAATTTGGTCGTGCCTAATGTGGGGTCAATGGCGCAGTGGTTAACACGGTTGCCTCATGATTGGAATGTCCGGAGTTCAAATCCCGGCCGTGGCAAGGATATGCACTACTGACGAGCTCTAATGAGAGCGAAACTTGAGTCTAGTGCTTGTTTTCGAAAGAGACTGACTGGAAAGTCTATCTGATATGTCACACGACTTGCCCAGCAAACGATGAGCGAGAGTGGTAATTCTGAAAATAAACACAGCACTTCTACAAACATGTTCATAAACGGACATTTAACTCGAAATGTTGAAGTTGGAAACTCTTGCTGAGATTAATTCATTCGTGTAACACTTCATCGGGGCAAATCCACAATATCCCGTTTAGGACTAAGAAAACTAAAATCTACGGTAAAAAAACGCAGAGTAACATAATGGTGACAGTCACTCCCTTACACCACAATGTGTGTCTCAGTACACTTGGTTATGTGGTTAAACGAATGTATATGAAATGAGTATTAAACATCCCAACGGAACTTGAATTCCAAGTGATATTCGAATGGCATAACCCACCTGTTAATAACACATCACTATATAAGGTTGTGGGACGCCATTCATTGGATTAAATTTGAACTGATCATATTCAGCTTTGTGGTTGGAAAAGGAGAGTTCGGTTCATGGCTGATGCAAAACCAGCTTTCAACGGTTGCGTAAATTTTCTTTTCATCCAATCAAACTTCTAGTCATTCAGGCAGAACGCTTCAAATTCATGTTCACACCACAAAAGTAAATTTTTCCTGTCAAGTGAACGGAGGTAAATTGTGTCCTGTTTACCAGATCAACAACAATCAATACCTAGTGCCTAGTCTTATGCGTACGCAACAGGTTACAAGCAAGTATGCCGATCGAACAAGCTACTGACCGGTCGATCGAAGTCACATTTCACGGCTCTGGTGGGGAGGTGAATCACATGACACACTTCTGTGTGGATGAAACAAGGTAACACTAGCTGGCACTGTCCAATTCTGTCTTGATTATCCTGTATTCCGTCATGGTCTATACAGGTTTTCATCACTCAGAGGCACATCAGTCATGTCGTTCCTATCAACAGTGATCTGAAAGGAATGCACGTACACAAGTAAACCATAGGACAGAGTAGAGAGTAATGAAACCTCACCAAGCCGTTAAGGATCATGTTTAAGTAAAGTCATTTTCTGTCAGTTTGCTACCAGGTATACCCCAGGATAGGCATTTAGCAATATTTATGCCCATTTTGAACTGAACTTACTGACATTTGGAATCCAAACATACGTAAGAATACCATAAACAGGTAAGGACTGTTTGCATTTTAAAGTTATTGAAGATCAACTAAAAATAGCCGTAAAAGGATCATATGTGAACTTTCTGGACTGCATCTCCATTCTTTTTAGGAACCTCCATGCAGCTCTTTGTCATGCTGAACAGCGTCCGTCTGTGCCCATAAAGATTGCTCTTCTTGTTCCAGATGATGCTTTAACCGAGTGGGCCGAAAGTGATGTCTCATGTCATTTCCTGACTGTCAGCTGTTCCAAGGCCGATGATTGGTTTTTTTCAAAGCTGACATGACTCAGACTTCTTGCGCGCTCCGTCTACAGACTGACTCGGTATGGTCACCTGACCGAATGTGCAAGTATGTCGTGGTGACGCACAAATGTTACTTTCCTGGGAAGGAAAAACTGATTTCAGTATGACAATGTGTGTCTGATTATCGGGTAAAAAATATTGTAGAATTCAGCAAACCAGTCACGCAAAATCCTTGTTATATTTCTTGAAACATCTGACGTGCTCAACTTTTCCCACAAGTATCAAAGCTAACTGAATCAGTATAAATTAAACAGCACTTGCAACAGGTGGCAATTTTTGCGTTCCCACAGGCTTTCACCTAGTCACTTTAAAAACAACCCAGCTTCTCTGCTGTGGGGGCTCGGCAGTAGTGCATATCTTGGCCGATAGTTGAACTCTAGCCACGTCCCCAAAATGTGAAAGCTACCGGCAAGTTATATTAATCATAGTAAAGCATATCGACCTGTGTTATATTGTATATCATATTCTGTGAGTCATACTAACCAGTCACTTATCACCAACCAGTAAACAAACCTTCTTATTGCGGAGCTATTTTGAGCTCACAACTTTAGGTTTAACATATTCACGAACTAAGCGAACGAAATCAAAATAGTTAAAACAGTTTTCACCGGAAAAAGGATAAGGAAAACTACTGTTTATTTGGTTGAAAAAACATTTGATCAAAACCTTCAGCGTTATCATGGAAAAAATGAGCAAAATGTAGCCTTATAGTTCACACGTCGAGGAGAACATAAGTTTGCTATGAGCTATTTAACGAGCACATGTAACGCTAGTCACAGTTCACTTAATTTGTGTGGTCTTCGTTTGGGATGTCTTATGTGAAAATTGAGTGGACGACGCTACTTCCGTTTCGATTTCGCTTTGCATAATAAGGTTCTATTTCTTGACTTACCGTAGTAAGGCGGATCAAGTGGACAGAATGATTCACAACGTGGTGCTCCTGACCATAAGAGGTGTGATAGGTGTCAGACAGATAGGGTTTATAAACTTATTAAAAATACACTCGGACGTTTTGAAAAATGTGTGTTCACCTAAAAACTAGACCTACGTACATTAATTAGTTGTAAGATATCCGCACCAAATTTAGTACGAATGAAGTTGAATAGTTTGGGCGTCGTGTTTAACATGGTATTGATAAACAGATTGGGAATACTACAACGTTACGAGCAAGTTGTAATACTCTACGTTTCAACCACCTCGGGTGGCCTTGTCACTTAATGCTGATCGAGATAGCCAAAACACACCGTTACTGAATGTCAGCGCGTATTTTGGAGCATTCCATGTGAACAGTGAGAAGACTGGCAGTGAACTCAGGGATTCGATAAATTTTTGTGAACGGTAATGGTACTAGCGAATAGTATTCAGGACCAGCGAGTGAGGTCATCAACGAAGTACAAGAGAAACTGGTGCCATATGATGTGTATATCCGATCAAAAACGTGATCGCTGCACAAAACCTTTAGGTAATATAATCCGAACTAAGAGATGGAGTACTGTCGACGTCTAACAATATGTTTGTATTGTTTGTTGGAAATATACACATGGGAGCGCTCGAGAACACAAACTGACGACGATCTAGAAGGTTATTATTCACATTTCTGAACATATCTCAAAATGGTTGTATCTGGTTTCAAATCCCTGGCTTATAGCGAAATTAAGTTGGCTAATTCTCCCGTGAGTTGCGAGTGAAGAACGCAAATGGCGCAAGGGTCGTTTATTTGGACAAAAAAATCCATGGGTTGTATGTTTCAACTGGACAACAAACAAAATCACTTATCTGCGCATGACACTGGTCTCAGAACTTCACGGTTTCCACGGACGCCAATGCTCAGTTCCTTTATGTACTAGGAACCATGTGATGCTGCACTTCAATGGTTCTTCTCGTATTTTTCCCGCAGCCATTTTGATGTCAAAGTCCATGCTGTTGCCCCGCTAATTAATATTAGTGTTGCGAGCAGTATAGAGCGATCGCTAATCTTCAGTACATGTGTACATCAACCCATGTATGGAACACCTAATTAGACACTACATGAAGTCAGTGCCGTCACTATACGATGGAATCAGTCGCACTGTGCCCAGCACAGTTGCGCCGTCAATGTGCCAGAGCGTTGATTCAGCCTGTATGCCTGACGGTCAGCTTCAGTTTTGTGCATTACCACCTTCAACAATCAACCTCGCGTAAGCTTTCTCATCAATGCCACAACTAATTTTAGTGGTTTTGTGCCAGCTCGGACTATCATAAAGTTGTGATCTATTTTTACAACAAACGCCAACTGATTTCTAGATTATGATTGCCACGGTAAAACAAATAGAACCAATGCTTTGCAACTGTTTGATGCAAAAGGCTATCTTGAGTAATCTTCCGACGATACATCCTCCCAACTATCAATGAACTACGCCGACTTTCTTCTGGAACACCATTTTTCTGCGGTACAGTGTAGCGATGGTACTGTGAAATGTATACGGTTATACAAACCGTACGACACTGGGTTAATGGAGTGGTTCACCTCGTTTCAACGCCAAAGTTGAACTCAGTGATCCATGACCGAATTTCTTCTGCAGTGTGTGTCACAGGCGGACATCACTAAGATACAATTGGAACCAAGCGTCATCCAGGTACAGGGTAACAGTCATTACAACGGAATGGCCAGTTTCACGCTCTACTACCCTCTGTGACAGGGTCTTAAAGGTGGCTCGTGTCAGAAGAAACTGACTCAATTGTGAGTCGTTTTTATCGTACATCTGAGACTCAGCGGAACCTGTGCTCCAATGCAATCTGCTAGTCTTAGTTTAAATTTAGTATTTGTTGCTCAGACGGTGGTATGTGTGGTCACGACCCAACCGACAGGCATATCTTAACAGAAACAACAACCATCAAGTCTTTCGTGTAGTTCCAGTGAGTTTCGATCAAATAAACACTTAGTACTCACTTTGTCATCAATTTCAGATTAGATGGTTGGTGTCCCCTGCAGACACATTATAGATGGAATAGACAGTTGATGTAGGTTGGTCAACAGTAACAGTTGGTCGCAGGTACTGCATCCCCATAGGCTTTCTAATCAACCCCTTTCGAAAAGAAGTCTTATAATTGAGGTCCTTTTTAGCAGGACTCATTAGTGGTACATACCCTGGCCACGGTCAGGGTCATATCATAGCCATGTATTTTCTGATTCTCACGGTAAATTTGGTCAACAACCGAACCCTGTTGGTGCAATTTCGCATCATGTGGGGGACTGTATCTATTATCAGGTCATATTCAGTCTTCTATGGTCGCACCGTTGTTACTGCCTACTTCTGTTTTCTGACGGTTATATCAATGTCGTTCACATTTCACATCTTTAGATCGAAAGAGTTGAGATTTGACACCGTTTGCATGTTGAATGACATTTGGCACTGTTCTGTTCATTGAATAAAACAGTAGTTCGTTCATTACTAAACCAGGAGCTTCCTTGGAGTGGGCAATCATGCTGACCCATGGCGTTCGTGCAGACCATCGTGAACCAGAGTATAATTAGCCTGAAAACAAAGTCCAGCTTTTCAATACGAAGAACCTAACCGATGCAATACAACCCAGGAGCTCACCGTTCTAACCACACGTTGCTGTGTCCTACACACATATAACATTATTGTGCACTTAAAGCGAGGACTGCGTTGAAGTTTACCTCCATATCAAACTCCACAATGAACTACAGAGGCACCAAATAACACTAAATGTTGTCAAAACTGTAGTTATTAACAACGTTTACGTTGAATACAACGTGAGGTGAAGGGCAACCTAATTTTTGAACAGTAAGAGGACATCACGGCGATCACACTTTTACCGACTGTCCTGAACAATCACTTTTTGAACTGATTTACTGTGTATTCACATGACTCGTTTTAACTTTCTATGAATTAATTTGGGTGTTGGACATGCCAACTAAACGTGATCACATGTGAATAGCACAAATCACTCCTCACTTAAACAAAAACATCGATTTCAGATTGTTCGTACTTTCGAAGGTTCCAGTGTTTATGATATTGGCCTTGAATGCACCAAAGTGCACGCTTCTGATGATTTAGGACTTTTTGTTGGCAACATTTTGCATCGCATAGGCATTCCGTAAAACCATTTACAGGCTATGTAATATTTCCACAAAGATTCGAATGAACCTCGTATTTCTTTTAATGTATGACTTAGATAGGGTTATGTAGTATGCAACAAACAGGCTTCTATTTTTCACCGAAATGGGCTATGCTTACAGCTCCCCATTGGTAAAGGTTAGCATGAGGTTTGGTCTATTGCTTGCTGAGTAGGTCACTATCCGGTTCCCATAAGTGAACCTGTATGTCCAAAAATACTCAATTCTATGGGTGAAGCTGTGTTATGGCCAAGTGCGATCACCCAATCTGTGGGACATTCAGAATTCACCAACACTGATTGAACGGGTTCTCTCTGCAGACTCCATAAAATTCATCTGGCTTGTGACGTCAGCCACGAAGGAGTTATCCGGAGTTGACATTTGTCCAATCTTCTTGTCTCTCTTTATCATTTGTTCATTACTTCCATCAATTCAGTTTATGTAATTGTAAAAGTCAATAAGCGTTTTTTGAAAACTTTTCTGTTCGTTATAATTTCTACGAAATCAGTCGGGATTCATGGTTATACGCAGACTATCGGGGCAGCTGTAAACCTCTTGATTCGGGGCAGAACAAGATAGAGTATTAAGGGTTTACTCAGAAAAAACCGGTTCTGCACAAAAGTAAGCAACGATTGGCAAGTTATACACCTTACAACCAGGTGAATTCTGAGCACAGAATTCAACCGTCAGAAGGTATCAGTCAATAATGTGGTAGCGTATGTAACACAATGAGTTGGTACAAATAAGCACAAAGAGGAGAGTTCAAATGAGAGTTCGTAGTACCAAGTCAGAATATGTTACGTGCAACAATGTGAGAAATGTATGACAAACCTCTAATGTAGTCAACAAATGGAGATACGTATGAAGGACTTACAGTACGACAGTTTGGCCGATGTGACTGACGTTATGTAGGCCGCCGGTTGTGGTCAGTTAGCTGGGCAGTGATGTGGAGCGGCCCAGTATGAAGGTTCGGTGGTTCGAGGTTCCAGGAAGACATGTGGTCATCGCGTTCCCAATTTCACTCGTAGTAACCCGAACATAAATTTCATCGGTACTGGCTAAAATCAACAATTCCGTTTCCAAATGTCCACCACCACAGACAACGAAAACATCAACACTACTATCAATAATAGTGAAAACAATAACTTGATTGATGGAAACACTTGTGCGGAAACAAAAACTACTGTTACTGCCACTACTGCACTCGTTTGTTTTGAAGAGCAAGTTACGTAAAAAGGCACAGACTGTGACAACAGCATTAAGTACGAGCAATCACAAATATACGAGGTTGCATGATATTCAACGTTGAACAAGTGGCTAATGCTTTCAATCATAGTGACAGAGTCAAAACGTCAAAAACAATCAAAATAGCAATGTTCCATAATTCACCTTTAAATGAATGCCAAAGATTCGAAACTATCATGTTTATAGTTTCACGAGTCGTTATACGAGGAAGATATATCTTTTAATGTGCTTTCTTGTCTCTGTGTTATTAGATGAAATATTGTGTTTGACGGTTTATAGGTATGGAGAGAAAAAGTGAGTGGGGTTGAATAAAAGATGAATTCAATGAAACTGCTGGTTACAGTCATTTAAACAATGAGCACTGTACCACAATATAAGAACATTCAGACAGATTTGCGCACGTAAACTCGATTGTGTTCCACAGCATCCTACTGTCAACATAGTGAAGGCTCGTGACACACAAAATGTCATATCGCTACTGGTCAGGTATCCCGTTTAAACATGCTGTACGTTCTCGTGAGAACGGGAATGATCAGTAGGCAGAAATCGATGATTGTGTAAATTGGCAGTAGCAGTTTGAAAACGGTATGGATTAGGAAAATTTCATCGTCGTTACATAATCCAGCCAATCGCAGAGTGAGTCCAGTGCGGTTAATAGGTCAAGATACTAGACCGTTGATGCGATGACTACGCCAAAGGACCACATTCTGTTTTCGTAACACTCTTTTTGACACCCAAGTTTGCTTGAACGTTCTTGTCAATGACACAACTAGTACCAATTTTCTGTTCACTACCTCATAAACGAGGCTAAAGAAATTTGCATACAGCAAAAGTTTTTCATGTTTCTAACGTTTTGAGGCAAAACGGCCAACCAGAAAGATTCACTGTTATAAAAAGACGGCAAAGAAATAATCACGTCTCTTGTTTCATCAAGTGGTTAATGAACTTATATTCGTCAACCTACCTTTCAAAGACGAAATAACAGCGGATTTTCTCAATCAGCGCACTACAGAGAACCTTTCGGAAATGACAGTATGATCTTAGGTCATGGGTACGTGCGTGTCTGAAGGACAAGATATTTGTCCATGTCCAAATTAGGGTTGTCTACTCTTCCTGTTGTTGATGTGCAGCAGAGTATAGTAGACGCATGACGAGGCAGTTCGGTAAGCGGATAAGAGAGCAACACTCAAAACGGCTTAGAAGCATGATCAGAAAATCAATAGCAAACACCATTGTGGAACATGTTCTAGACACCATTCACCACGTGAACCCTGGTCAGTTTGTTGAGGTTGTCAGTGGAACGTCAAGACAGTACAAAAGGCTAAGGCAAAGTTGAAGCATATCGATGGCTGAGGCAGTCACGATTCGATTAAACGATCCTGTATTCTGTTGCCACAAAAAATTTATTCACACCCATGCAAGTCTTGGGCCCATTAATCGTCTACCAGGATCAAATTCCATTCATTCTGAGTTAGTCTGCACAGGATGTCAAATCCATCCTATTGATGAATGAAACTGATTTGGTCACCTTCTCACAAACCAATTCCAACTGCTTCTTTCTCACATTTTGATTGACACTTATTAATTGTTCTCTAGAAGCGTAATGTCTTGAGGATGAATTTCTCAAAACTTTCCCTTCAGCTTGCTCTCATTACAAATGACCACGTGAGTATCTTGACTCGATTTCAGTGTACATGATGATCACAGGCGTATATGAGGTGAAGTCCACTCGACAGCCCGTGGTGTAGAGCACCGATTAGACGGAAACGTGAGAATTCGTCGAGTCCTGTCACTTCAGGCAGAATGGCCACTATATTCGTCCACTGTGTTGCTACAGTTTACCACAACTTTATTGTCATGACCAGCAATCCGTGGGAAGCTGCATCAGCGTCGGCGGTGGAGGTGTAGGGAATGAAATGGAGGCGCGTGTCTCTAAGGCTAGGGCGGTATCCGCTAATTTGAGGCATCTCTGACGACTGAGGGATATTTCTCTGAAGCTTAAAGGTCGTGTATATAAGACAACGGTGAGGGCCGTATTACTTCACGGCAGCAAAACCTGGCCGCTCAGGGTAGAAGACGTGAACCGTCTTCAAGTATTTGACCACCGATGTCTG
>QNGE01001460.1:0-11037 GCA_008508345.1 Paragonimus westermani | reverse complement strand
GCACGACAAGTAACGGAAACACTCATTTGCACACCATACTCTTCTGAGGATACTCCAGTCGCTCTAGACACCATTTATCAGTTCCGTCGTGTAGCGAAAGCCATTATATGTCATTCTGCCCTCCAGCGATCCATCCCGTATCTCTATCGTATTTATCACGCGATTATCTCGATCCGCGATCATCTCGATCCATGCTGCTACTGAATAGTGGTGTGAGTAGTATGGTGCGACCGTCCATCCTCACTATAGTACGATGATATGTAACTTCCGATTTCACTACCACAAGCACTGTCATCTCCTAGTTTAGAGGAATGTTGAATGTGACGCATCATGCAGCAGAACAATCTGAACGGCTTACGTGCTTATTCCAAACTGCAGTGGCCCAACTCGGATCAAATATCAAGGCTCTCACAGGAATTGATGAAGTTTTTGTAGTTACTAGCGGTACCCGTGCAACAAGGTTCACAGTCGTAGAGGCACAGACACTTCTGAACATACATGAGTGGTGGACTGTCAATCGGCAACGTGTTATGGTGAAATTAAGAGCTCAGACTATTGAGAACCAATCGTGGAAAATAAACTGCACAGCTGTTCAAATACCGCACAAGTTAATGATGTAAAAGGCGGTCTTCCAAATATTTCTAGCGAGTACAGATCCGATGTGTTCTTGGTTTAGGTACACATGGATGATGGGGCGTTTCGCACGACTCTGCTTCCGGAGTGGTCTCTGGGCGACCGAACCATTGCAGAATTATCTCAGGCTCTTAAGAACGTGGCAAGCTCCGCTGCGTGTTTAGACAAGTGTCTGCCAAAACATGCGAAGCGCATTAAAGCCGATGCCCTTACCAGATATTCTGATCTCTTTCTATAGAAGGATTGTTGTTCAAGCTACTCGTGTCGTCACGCACCATGCTTGTCTCCGTGCTAAACAATCAGACCCTTTATAGTGAGTTACCGAATGTCAATGCCCACCAGAACACAACACACTCAGATTGTCCAGTTACCAACCTGGTGAATTCATGCAGGAAAGTAACCGCGATGGAGAAAGCCATGGAGTCGTAAGCTTACTGGAGATTCGTGTTTTTCTTTGTCCGCCTAAACCATTGCATGCGTTCGGTGGAGAATCATGGACAGCTATATCTACTATAACCAACACGTTACCTTTGAAATTATAAGACCAAGTTTGGTGAATGAATGTCCAGGAAGAAAATGTATTGAGCATTTTTCAAGGTAATGTTGACTCTGGGGATGGATTAATTCTGGTGGAGGTGACCAACGAGAAGACGTCCATCAAGGTGGCCTTTCGGTGTCCATCAGCTGTTGTGTGTGCAGCATGTTATTGTTAGCTTGATGGACAGTCATGGTACGGCTGAGTACGTTGGAAATTCCTCCAGATATATCTCTGGGAAATCCATCCCGCGAGCGATTTACATGGTGTCATCCGTGTACGTCAGATAGTCATGGGAGGCCCCACGGAATCAGCAACAAAGAGAATCGTGCAAGAAACCAATACACCACTTAAGCGTCTCAACGGGAGAGGAACATACACACTCATTTGCACACCGCACTCTACTGTGGATGCTCTATTCGCTTTGACACCATTTATCAGTTCCATCATTTGGCAAAAGTCATCAATTGTCAGTCTGTGTTTTGACGATCCTTCCCATATTTCTCCCGTATTTATCCCGCGATCATTTCGATCCAAACTGCTACTGAAAAGTGGTGTGAGTAGTATGGTGCGACCGTCTATCCTCACTACATTTGTCTGCGGGCACCTTCATGACAATCGATCATTTCAGTCCATTTATAATATTAAATACATCATCAATGGTCGATGACTGAACCTCAGATCATGCAGGAGATACTTTGATGTTGATGAGGACGACAGCTACCGACGGCAGTAGCGGACGCAACGGCGGCAGTATACACTCTTCTATACGATCTAATTGAGCATGCAAAATACACCATCTTGTGGGTTCTTGATAGAGTGTTCATCCTGAACATTCTAGAATCCCCTAGCATCTAACACAAATCACTCATCCGTAAGCACCATAATGCTTTCCGATTGAATGCTGAGGTCTCTGGGTTGCTACAACCGTATGCATATGTTTTCGTTTTGTTTACGACAAAGAAATTTGCGAAGTATACAGTAACAGTGGATTGGTGGAATAAACTGTATCCTGTTGGTCATACTATCCCAGTGGCGTACGTGAAATCATTGGCAGTTCACTACCACGGATTCAGCCAATTTGAGATGAGAACAAACAATAAAATGTGATAAAAATCATTGTTACCATGTAACATATCAGGGTTTGTGGTTCCACATCACAAATGAAGTACTGTTGAGCAAGCTTGTCCTTCGTTTTACTGATAAATAATGTAGCAGATTTGTTAGGTTAATAAAAACTCATTTGTGAAGCTTCTGAGCCTCAGCTAGTCTCGAACCGTACTTCAGCTGATAGGGTGCCTGTCGCATAGGAACGTGCTGCCTCTTTCGCCTGTTCGATTTCATTTTAAACCCAAACTCTTTTCAACTGTGTAGGTTCCAACTCTTTCCCAATTTTTTGAACGTATTGTGAAGTGCTTTTAATTTCCATCGGTTGATTGTTTAGGAATGCTTATAGTAATATTATGTATGGCAACTAAGTCGGGGGCGCGATAATCTCGAATATGTCAACGCGGTTTCATATGATCAAATTCCACAGCGGGTGAATCAGGAACCACACGTGAGATCGAAGGAGTTATCCCTCAGTGACGTCGGTTCAATGCGTGAGAAGTAACTTGCGAAAACTCACCATAAAAATGTCAGCCAAACTGACAGAACTGGATACGAGTGTACCGGATGTCTGAGTGGAAAACTGCTTGTGCTATGGACTGAATTTCCGCTCAACGAACGTGAACCCACGAATGGTAAACTGGAAAATGAAGCTCTGGCCTTATCGAACGACTTTTCATTACAATCTGACCACGGCAATTCTCGTTTCAGTCCACTTTTTTAAAGGTAATACCTCAAAGGATCCTCAGATTCATTGGGTTTAAAGAGTGCTTTCAATTTTTGCTGTTTTCACGACCATCTTCATTTGTTGTTCACAGGGAACCCAACTAGGATTCTCCTGGGATTCTTACGGGTTGTACGATTCTTCATTGGGATGAGGTCTTATTTTGTTTACTGCAGTTGCATCTCCGCTTTGGAAACGCAGCATCAGCCGAACCACGCCCCAACTCTACCACTTATTGAGCGACCTAGTGACATACAGACTGGTCACAGATAAAAACGATAATACTTGTAGACTATCTTGTGAAATAGGCTATAACACATTGGTTACCCTAGTGTATTTGACTACTACCACGTTGACATAATCGGATTGGTTGTGAATGACTCGCGGTACCAAACTAAAGCACCACAGATTCAACTGTCATCTGAAACACAGGCACAACTTTCCACAGTAATGTCACCACCAGTTTATTCAACCTTTGGGGCAGTGAGTACAATGGGGTTGGCATGCCTCATTTCACCGTGCATAAATGGGATGAGTTGCAGTATAATACACCACATGACACTGTGAGTTGCACACACAATGACCGGTGGGTAATCGGGTTGTTTACGCAAGGTCCAAAGAGTTCCAAAGGACACCCATCTGGAACAATGGGATGGGAACAATGATATGAGGCCCAGTAGGCGACGAACAACACTTACGTGGTCGCAACCAAAAAGGGTGGTTACATTACAATGACCATAGACAGCCAATTCTTATGTGGTTATACGCTCGTTCTCTTCTGCCATTTCCCGGTTGGTTGGATTTCTTCCACCGACTGGTGTTCTACAAAGAAAATATACCATTTTAAACGAACAGCATAAATACATCTCACCTTGGGCCATTGAAAATATTTCACCGATTTGTTCATGAAGGCTAATATGATGTCGGCCCGCGAACTGAGCAGCCTCTCTGAAATGTTCACACTTATCAAACGGTAAACTATCTGCGCGAGGCAGCTTCCTTTCAATGGTTGCAGTACCCTTGGTTAGTGTAAACTTCTTTGGCAGATAATCCGATTCACAGAACACGATTTTGGCCGCGAAAGTCTGAATGGAAAGTACACAAGGGAAAAGTTTAACTTTCGTCCATTACCCTAGGCTCAAGACCAGCCATTTAAGACTATCCTGTATGTCAAGTTCAGGAGGCTTGCCAAATCCTGCTGGGGGCGTCGGCGACACACCGTTGTTTGTTCGGGCCCCGCGTCACACTGCTAACTCGAAAACCGTACCCACGACCAATGGCTTGCCAGCGATACCTGGCTTCGATGTCTAGTCCGGTTCACAAGCCGGTATTTCTGGTGTGTTTGTGTTTGCGATCGCACGTGCGCACGAGAACGCAAATACGCACGTGCGCGACACGCTGCGCCAGCATACCTGAGTTACGCTGTCCTATAGACGGACAGGCTTAACGGTTATTGGTTTAGATGTCAACACGACAGGTCGTTGGCCTGCTATAGGTTTGTGGGCTCAGCCAATCCGATTACAACACTATCCAGTGCTGCCTCGGCTGGCAATGCCCACGTGTGCAGCAGCTCGACCAAAGGTGATGGTTTCACGCTGGTAGGTGGAAAATAAGCGAGGGTTTCCCTTCACATTCCAGCGGATTTACCAAGACTAAACTCTCAAACAGCACACATACTGTGTACAAATAAGCACACACAATCAGTGACACAACCCATTACGGTGTGTTGTCAGATTTGACATTGGATCGAGTTTCAACTTGAGCGAACTTCAGTTCGTCGGGAAGGTCTCCACATGCGCACATCTTCGTAACGTCCGTATTTGTGCGTACAGTGTTTCCAGTTCGATATAAGGCAACTTTTCCGAAAGGCGCAGACGTGATACTTTCTTCCGAGCGCCTTTCGCCTTATGTGTTTCTGTGTGCGTCTCTTTTCTGATCACGCCCTTTGTCTGTGAATTTCACTCATCGATTTGTAATGAAAAATCATTTGACGATGACAAGGTGGACCAGATGGTCCGAATGTGGATGTAAACGAACTCTTTTGGAAGACGTACATCTCTACATGAAATTTTCACTTTGTGACGGCATTTAATTGTGATTGTTTGGAGATACTCCTTCACCGATCGACAACAAACAGACGCGGTTGCGTGCATAAACTATACACACTCTTGCCAACCCAAAGAGTGAGCTACATAATCACACACACACACACACACATTCTGCCCCACTATTAGGATCTCAATTGTCTCGGTTCAACCATGGACGTTAGAAACTCCAATGAGCGACGGCATCGGCATCGAAAAACTGGAGGGCGAAAACGTTCCAGTCAACCAGATAAAGAGAATACAGAAAGTCAATGGGTATCAACGATGACCAGCTCCCAAAGTGAAGGGAAATCTGATTCGTCAAATAGTGCTGGAGATGGTTCTATGGAGATTCCAAAATCGGAGGAAGATTTGACTTGTCAACGTTGGGAAACACGACCAACTCCTCCGATTGAATTATGCACTCCTTCCCACAGTGCTTCAGTCATCCCCAATTCCGTGCAAACTCCAGTATCCGAGCCACCGGACCGACTATCTCAAGAGACACCCGTCCTGGACACTCAATCCACACCGACCGTTTCGAAAACTGAGGCTGCCACCGAGCGGAAAGTGAATAGAGAACGCAAAAAAATCGAAGGTTCTCACCAGTCTAGTGATATTGGTGGAAACTCACCTCACTCACACAGCAACCCCTCTAGTTCTGCAGATGAGCTATCCACATCTGTCACAGAAAGCGAAGTGTGTGACATTTATAAAGATTGCTATTATAATCCTATACATTTACCCCTGAGTAGTGAACTATACACTCCAGCATACTGTGTCCACGTCACAGACACATGCGACGTTGATAAAGGTGTGGAACAGTCACTGGCTGTGGCGTACCAAACCGGTACGCATGTGGAAAACGAGGATGTACCTATCACTCAGGCAGAAGAGGAGAATCAGGGTAAGTCTGTGCATGTTGGTGATGATACTGTCCAGAAAGGCATCATAGACCTAAAGCATCACGAAGTTGAGCAGTCACAGGATATGGAAAAACAAGTAGCAGATAGCCTAGACGTACCCAAAGAGCAATTATCAAAGGGACCGTTCAGCATACCACAGAATAAAGCACCGATCTCTGAAACACTAGAGAGTATCGAATCTAGTCCTGTAGAAGTTAGCGTTCAGGATGATGCACACGAAAAGTCACTCCGAGAAATCGAAGCTATCCCTGAATCACTTGAAAAAAACGATTTGACAACAAAACTTGACAGTACAGATGAAGATAAAGGCGTACATAAAAAGAAGAAAAAATTTGGATGGCCAAAAAGAAATCTCGAATTTGGGAAAGGTAATTACGACCCAGCAAATGCACTGAGAAATTATGATGATAACTCAGAGAAAGAGATCCAGCTTGTTAGTGTTCACAAGTTGGAAGAGTCGGACGAAAAGGAGAAAGCAGAACCTGATGAAAAAGAAAGTGAAATTGAGAACGAAATGCCAAGTGAGACCAAAAAACGTGCTAAAATAAACGACCTAGCAGTGGTATCAGTTAAAGCACCTAAATTTGGTATCAGATTTGACAGAAAGAAAAGGAAAATCAATGATAACCAATCGGAAAACGAAGCGAGGTTGAGCAAGGATCAGGGAGATCACACACCTCGTGAGGGACCAGAAAACAAGCCCAAAACATTTCGTTTCACTATGGGCGAAAAACTAGGAATTGGTCCACACAAAACAACAAACACCGGGGACATGTCAACGATTCAAATGCCACATGTTACCGACGAAGAAACCCATGTGCTGAGCTCAATAGAAGAGCCCCAAATAAAAGAACCAGAGAGAAAGGAACTCACAGTCGGGTCAGGAAAAAACCGACCACAAAAGGAGTACAACGTATTTGCTAGCGATGAAATACAAGATACACTGACAGGAAACAGAACGGAAACACCAAACGTCACAACGCAGCGGACGATGAGCACGGAGGAAAACGTTGAGAAAGAATGCACTGAACATAACACACCCAGAGAGAAAAGAACACAAGAAAAAGCCACCCTAAGAAATATAAGAGAAGCGTTTCAGATCAAAGAGATACTAACCCAAATCAACGAAAAAAATGAAGAGACAGCAAACGGAGAAGCCGAAATCACAAAAAGAAACAACAAACAAACAACACAGAACACCAGCAAATACCCAGAAAAGAAGGGGCAACACCAAAGGAGAAAAACTGAGTCAGCGAACACACCAGCGGAACAAGGTAACGGCGCAAAAAATCGAATCCATCTACCAACTGTTAAAGTGAGTGTGCCTTCGAAGAAGTTTGGTTTTGGCTTCGGTTTTGGCAGGGAGGGTGAGAAGGGATCTTTGAAGGTGAAAAAGCCGAAGGTTTCCGGTGAGGCTGGTGTGGACATGTCCGCGGGAGCGAATGTTCACGCTCCTGAGTTGGGAGCCGACGCTCGGTTGCCGGGATTCGGCGGTTCGCTGGACGTTGATGTTGGTTTGCCCAAAGTGCAGGTTGATGCGAGCGCGCCGAGTGTGCACGTGCGTGGTCCTGAGTTGCAGATTCCCGAAGTCGGTGTTGATGTTGGCCTCGGCGGAGCGGGTCATGTGGACGGCGGTGGTCAGACTGGTGCTGCGGGTGTGTCATTGAAGGCTCCCAAGTTTGGTTTCAAATTTGGCAAGAAGGACAAGAAGGCGAAGGTTGCCGTACCCAGCGTTGGGACTCCGGACGTGGGCGTTTCTGGTGACGTTCAGTTGCCCAGTGCTGAAGTGAGTGTGCCTTCGAAGAAGTTTGGTTTTGGCTTCGGTTTTGGCGGCAAGGGTAAGAAGGGATCTTTGAAGGTGAAGAAGCCGAAGGTGTCCGGTGAGGCTGGTGTGGACATGTCCGCTGGAGCGAATGTTAGCGCGCCCGACGTAGATGTTGACTTGCATGCAGGTGGCGATGCGAAATCCGGCGGCTTGAAGTTCCCGAAGATTTCCATGCCCACATTCAAGCTTGGCGCTAGTCACCCGCATGCCGACGTGGACGTCTCGTTGCCCGATGCGTCTGTGAGTGTTTCTGGTCCGACTGTGGATCTTCCGTCATTGAAAGCGGAAATGGACGTTCCTGATGTTGATCTGCGCCTCCCTGACGTGTCCGCAACAGGCGATTTGTCTGCACAGATGGGACTTGGTGGTGTTCCTTCCGCGGAGTTTGGTGCCGATTTGAAACTGCCTGATGTGGCTGAATCCGGTGACGTTTCTGCACCAGCCGTTGGATTCAACATGCGTCCACCCGAGTTGGGCTCTCCTGTTGGTGTGGCTCTTTCTCCTTCTGCTGCTCCTTTCAAATCTGGTGTTTGTTCTGACTCGGTCTGTGCTGCTGGTGTTCCAGCTATTTTCCACTCCTCCGGGATTCCCGTTGCTTCTTCGACGAACTTAGTTGGGGATTCTTCTTTTTCTGGTGGAACTCCTGGTTCTCTCAATGTTGTTGTTGATGATTCTCTATCCTCTCCTTCACGGCCCTCAGCTGGTGTGCCTGCTCTTGACGTTGAGATATTCGATTCCACTAATAGTAATCTTCGTCCACTCAACTTCACGTTTGATCACGGTGGCCATGTTGACTCTGTGGGTGGTACTCTGGAATTATCCACCAAAAGTTTGACTTCGTCACGTGATCCACAACCCAGTTTCAGTTTATCTCGTCTGTTCGGTTCACTTCATCGAAGGAAGCGAAAAAGGCCGAAAAGACACCAAGATGTTGCTGCACCTAAGGATGTTGTCAATTCAGAAGCAATTGTGAGGAAGGCCTCTGAAGATTTACTGGCTGGGCGAATTTCAAATCATGCGAATGGTACTAATGGTGAAGCTGCAAAAACTCACCCATATACCAGTTCAACACCCACCCAAAGGTCATCTTTGCCGAAATCTAGAGATTCCTTAATTCGTCAAACCTGGCATGGTGATGACGATCGACTCAACCTTTCCCCAGATGCTGGGCATTTGTTCGATTCAGGTGAAGCTCCGCAACTCCCACCGACTCCCACAGGCGTTAGGATAAAACCTGTTTTGAAAGATCCCGGAAATCTGCTTGAGGTTCGTCGCCGTGGTACAATCGATTCCAGCAAACCACGCCCTTGGAGCACACTGGAATGCCCTCCACTTGGCTGTGTATTCGTCAATGATGATTACCTCTTTCCGGATGCTCTCACGCCAACAAAGATACCGAGCTTCCGTGGAAGTAAAGATGCTGTGTACAACGTACCCTACATGGACGACAAAGCCATCCCTTCCGACGAACCCGAGTGGCCAGTTGGCGAATCTCGGCGAACACTTTTATCTCAGCTATCTCAGAACAGCGGTAGTCTGGCTCGCATAGCCGCTGAGGAGAGCAGCATCATTTCATTGGGTAAGTCTGCAAATTCATCGTTTTTTGTTGATTTTATTTTGCCTCTGGAATATCCGTCTTAGACTGGTGTCCAAGCAATTTTTGGCAACTACTACCTTGGGCGCTGGAGTATCGAGTAAATTGATGTATAGACAACCATGATTGGAAGAATTGTTAAACATCACAAACACTTCATAACTTCTTCATTTAGGTATACCTTTTACAAAATGTCTTGTTTCAACCCTGTTGGAGCTCGTCGTCGGTGCCTGTGCCCTTCAAACGCTGTAGCGACCTGAGCGCTACTCCTATTGATTGTGGTCGAACGCTTATACCTTGATATGCAGCCTTGCTCAGTTTAGAGAAAACCAACTAACAATCTGAATGCACACTTCATGGTGTAGATTACGCCCCGATCCAGTCGGAGCCCACAGTAAGGTCTGCCAGAATAAGAGTCTATCAAAGTCCGGAGGCCGGTTGAAAGAGGATTGGCAGTAGACCGGCTTTCAAGCTTCTCCGTTGAAATTACGAGTCACGATACTCGGTAATTCGTCACAGATCGGAAACTCTGGGACATACTTGGACTTAACTGGAAAAAGCTGTTTCGTAATTCAGTATAAAAATTAAGGTCACCAAAACTGCGACCACCCTCATCATTTGGGCCGATAGAAAACAACGCAGGAATTCCGTTCCAAAGATTGCCCATTGTTCAACTCACTTAGCCTAGTTTTTTCCACTCAAAGGAATCCTCAGATTTACACGTTTACATTGGTATCCTTCTCAAATTACTCGGGTGGGAGGGTATCAAAATAGACCTACGGACAGCTTAAGGCTGTTACTCCAATCCGTCACACTTGGTGAAATTAACGATGGTTTCTTCTGTAGAAGGTGCACTTACCCATTTTCTCCTCAATGTCAGCACATCCCAGCATTACTATCGGTCACCGTACCCAGTTCTGCACCGAATATTTTGATGGTTGCTCCCTTTTTTTAAGGGCAAAAGCGGTCCCTAAGGCCGATCGATCAATCAACTGTGGCCGTCAGGCCTGTCTATCCACTTTTCGGTTCTGTTTGTTATACATGTCAGGCGATTTTTCAAAACGGCGATAGTCATCGTCAAGCCCCGTAACTGATGTTCGAACTGAAAACCTACCGTGAGGGTGCATGTCGAAATCGAACGTCCTAGCCGAATCGCGTTATTGAATAGTCCGAGCCAATATCTGTAATCACAACCGCGCTCACTGACGGAACAATTAATGCCCCCTTGCAAGCCAAATCGCTTGGCCCCACCGCCAAGCATTCTGATCAATCATGTGTTTTGACACTCATCCGGAGAGTTGAAAAGCGGCACCGGGCCACATGATATCGTGCATCGATGAGTTCACAAATAGTCAGAGTAAAAATGAGGTATTTCCGTGATGGATGATGATATCAAACGACACGTGATAAAATACTGGAGTCACGATGGAAACAGATTAACCGATTAGTGGTAGACCGACTGAAAGCCAACAATTTTTTCACAGCAAATGAGCCATGTCATGCTGTTCCCTAGTTTTGTCACACCATTTGTAGACTCTGATTTGTTGTTGTGTAGACGTGTTACCAAAGCACTAAGTGATGTATGTCGCCTCTAGGTTTTGAGGCCTCG